>JAGFNQ010004153.1:0-53882 GCA_024364735.1 Boesenbergia rotunda | reverse complement strand
TTTTGGTGATATACATACACTAATGTTACTAAAGCTGAGAGGGATTTTGCGGCAGCTGAAAAGTGCTTTGATTCAAACCCCTTGGAAGAAAACAAACTCAATAAGTCTCAAAAACAGGCTCAACTATTTAAAGCCTTAAACATGGAGGAAATGTTTTGGAAACAGAGGGCTGGTGTAAAATGGATAATGGAAGGAGAAAGAAACACTAAATACTTTCATGGTTTGGTTCAAAATCGAAAAATGGTTAACAGGATTTTTCGAATATGGGAGGAGGGTATTTGCCTTGATAAGCCGGAGCAAATATTTTCTTCAGTAGCCATTTATTTTGAAAAGTTATTATCTGGAGAGGAATATAAATGTCCTGATGTAAATTTTGATCTTATTCCTGCCTTAGTTGACATTGCTAATAATGCTAACCTCATTGTTTCTCCAGATATAGAAGAAATAAAGCAAATAATATGGAGTATGTCAAAAAATAGTGCTGCAGGTCCAGATGGGTTCTCAGTTGAATTTTATATATCTTGTTGGGATATTATCAAAGGGGATATTCATGATGCAGTTTTAGATTTCTTTCGGGGTAGCTCTATGCCAAGAGGTATGGCAGCTACCACGTTAATTCTAATTCCCAAAGTGGATAATGCTCAACAATGGAAGGATTTTAGGCCTATCAGTTTATGTAATGTCTCGAATAAAATTATTTCGAGCTTACTTTCTACAAGGTTGAGGCTTATTATGGACAAAATTATTTCCCCTTCACAAAGTGGTTTCATTTCAGGTAGACTTATCTCAGACAATATTTTGTTGGCTCAAGAATTTAACCATAAGTTGAATCACCACGTGAGAGGTGGAAACCTTATTTTGAAACTAGACATGGCCAAAGCTTTTGATAGAGTACAATGGTCATTCCTTTTTAAAATTTTAGAAGCTTTTGGATTTTCGAGTGTCTTTATTGATCTTATTCGCCGTTGTATCGCTGAATGTTGGTTTTCTATCCAAATTAATGGTCATTTAGCTAGTTTTTTCCATTCTAAGCGAGGACTGAGATAGGGAGACCCTATTTCCCCCTTGCTCTTTATTATTGCTGCAGAATTTTTATCCAGAGGTTTGGATGATTTATTTCATAAATTCCCTCAACTTTATTTCTCCTCAGGATGTGACATCAGGTTTTCACATCTAGCTTACGCGGATGATATAATGATTCTAATGAATGGGTCTATTAATAATGTAAAGCGAATTAAGAGATTTTTAGACTATGAAATATGCTCAGGTCAAGCTATTAATGCTGGAAAGAGTATGTTTTTCCCTGCTAAAAGCATCTCTAGAGCCAGAAAAAATGCAATTGCTTCTGCTACTGGCTTCTCGGAAGGATGTTCTCCTTTTTTATATTTGGGTGTTCCTATTGTAGCTAGAAAAAAAAAGATAAGTTACTTTCAACCTTTAATTGAGAAAGTAAGGAAAAAGTTTTTTTGGGTGGAATTTCAAAAGGCTCACTCATGGTGGTAGATTACTTCTTATACAAAGTGTATTATCTTCATTACCTTTCTATACCTTACAGGTACTTCTACCACCACTTTCGGTTTTGCACCAAATAGAAAGTTTGTTTGCCAATTTTTTTTGGGGAATGACAAACACCAAAAAGAAGACTCATTGGATTGCTTGGACAAAGATATGTAGGCCGAAATTGGAAGGAGGGCTGGGCGTTAGAAAACTTTCAGATGTTGCCACAGCTACAGCAATAAAACTATGGTTCAGATTTAGAGAGCAAAAAACTCTTTGGGCTTCTTTTTTACTAAAGATGTATTGCAGGTTAGCAGCCCCTAATATTGTATGCGTAATGTTTAGGGTGAACTGAATCAGAAAGCCTCCCCTTGTTGGCGCCGGATGTTAAGTATCCGTAATCTAGCAGAAGAAAGCATTGGATGGATTATTGGTAAGGGTGAACTGAAATTCTGGTTTGACACTTGGCTAAGTAAAGGTCCGCTATACAAATCTTGGGAGATAATTGGAAATCCCCATTGCAAAGTTGCAGACTTCTTTAATATTCAAGGTTGGGATATCCCTGAACTACAAAATATTCTGCCAACTGAGGTTGTTGAGGAAATTACGAAGACTGTTATTCCTGCCATAGAGGAGGATGATAGTTCTTTATTGGAAGATCATATTGTTTGGACTCCTTCAGTTAATGGTAAGTTTTCACTTAAGTCTGCTTGGAACAAAATAAGAAATGCACAAGAACCCAATATGATTTGGAAAGCCTGCTGGAGCAAACTGCTTTACCCAAGCACTTCTATTTTTGTTTGGAGATTTCTACATAAAAGATTGCCTTTAGATGAGATACTACAAGAAAGAGGCCTCCATCTTGCTTCCAAATGTCAATGTTGCTCTGCCATGGAATCTTGGAACCACCTGTTTTATGATGGAGAGGTTGCTAAGGAAACATGGCAACATTTTTCGCAAATATTTGGTGTAGACAGATACCAAATTCTAGATAGCTGGGTGGAAAATTTAGCTTGGGCAAATGATGGTCATATCAAGGAGATTATCCCTTTTTTGATTATTTGGAACTTATGGAGTGCTAGAAATGACTCAAAGCACCGAGGGATTAAACCGATGGCAAACAGAATAATTTGGAAGGTTATCAGCTATATCCATTTAGGTATGGAAGCAGGTTTGATTAAACAAAAACACTGGCAAGGCTGCAAGGAAGCTGCGCAAGCCTTGGGGTTTCATATAAAAATTACTTTTCGAACTACTATCTCAATGATCCCTTGGAAAAAACCAAAATTTGGTTACTTTAAGCTGAACACAGATGGTTGTTCTAGAGGTAACCCAGGTCCTGCTTCTTATGGAGCTATCATTCGGGATCATAAGGGCCACATCCTATTAGCAAAAGCCGGTAAGATTGGAATGGCTACAAATATTAGAGCAGAGTTAACTGCAATTTTAATGGGACTGGAATTATGTATAAGTAATCAATTCTCTCCAATTTGGCTTGAATCTGATTCAGCTGTTTCTTTGAAAATTCTCCTATCTTCAGATCTGTCCTGGGAACATCGTAACCTTATTCTAAAAATCAGATACATTTTGAGACGGTATCGGGTGCATCTAACACATGTGTTCAGGGAAGCTAACGCTGCCGCAGATTACCTTGCGAATCAGGCGTTCTCCTTCCCTATAGACAGAGTCCTGTCTCCCACAGAAATTGATAAAGTTCTCTTTGGCATATGTAAATTGGATAGATTCGGCCTGCCTTATATCAGGATTTCTAGGAAATTAAGGTAGTCTGGTTTTAACAATATGTTCCTGGGAGGTTTTTGATGGTCTGATTTTCTGTTAGACTCATTTATCATGCCCTTTTCTTGAGGAAGAATTATCAGTTAAGGATTTTTGTTTCCTATGCTGATCTCTGACAATTTCCTTGGCTGCTCATGTGACAACTCTGATAATCCTGTCAATTTTGAAGTTATATACAAATCTGTTTTTTGAGGGGCTAAAATTTTCGCTCATTACTGCTGATATCCAATTTATAGTCGATTTTGTTTACTGCCTCTGACCTACTTTGCTTATAAATTGTGTTAATGGATTTCTGAACTTGTTGGTGCTTGGAAATAAAGCTTTGCTCTGTTTCTGAATTTGCTGAACAATATTGCTCTCCAACTGACAGATTATACAATTTTATGACAATCTGAGTAACTTTTGGACTTCTTGATATTAACTTGATTAAAAGGGATGGACAGTTGATAGGCATTAGACTGTTAATGCTGTTGACGGTCTATATTGTGCCAACTGAAGATTGAAGATAAAGGCTCTGGCATGGATTTCTGAAGCAGATTGGATCTGGAAGCTCCCCTTTGATATAAAGTTTATGTTCAAAGAAGAGCTGGTTTCTGAAGCAGATTGGATTTTGAAATCATTTGTGATATCTGACACTACGAAGAGCAAAACAGTTTAACTATGCAAATTGTTTAGTCTGGAAATCTGTTTGGCTTTACCTGCTCATTTGGCACAAACACAGGGAGGTTTGAAAATGATGTTATTATCTCTGAAATCGGGTATAATTGCTGGAGGAGATACTGCTTATGAAGTGTGAAGGAAGGATTGCTATTTTCGTTTTTAGATACTGTTACATAAATGCCCCTGGCCTTTACCTGACTGATTCTGAGTGTTATAAAGCTTGACTGGAAGCTATTATTTCTGGATTCTTGTCATAACAGGAAACTTAAATCTTTTCTGATTACTGAATTGTAAATGTTATGATATATCATGAGCCAAATTTCAGAGAATTTGTTTCAAGACTGATGCTATCAAGGCTTTGCAACCTGATACTGAAACTCGCCTAGCTGACTTCTGAATGCTTGGTTGGTTGGTTGATAAAATCGAGGACCCTGCTAGAAATAGTTTGAGATGCTCTGCTCCTGGAAATCTGTAAGTGAAAGTTGTGAAGATCTTTGCGCTATATCTTGATACGCAAAGGGTATTTTGTTTTTAGCTCATTATGGCGGTTTTGTTCTAAAATATCTCTAGCCAATCTCCAAATTGTAAATCAGTTTGTTTTGTCACTGTATCCCCATATTAGAAGGTTAGGTTTGGCCCCCCTTCTAAAAAATGGGTTTTTCTCTTCTTGAAATAAGATCCTTTTTCTTTAAAAAAAAAAGCTTTGAGTACATGTCTTTATTTCAATAAGTTCACATTGATACTTCGCAAGCATGATAAAGGGTAAGAGTAAAGAAGTTAGTGTTTTTAAGGTATGAGCATGATAAGTTTGCAAATGTTTTATGCAAGTAATGTTTTCTTCATGATTGAGCATGATAAGTATATGTAAGTTCCCATGTGCATGTATTTTGGAAGTAAGCATTCTTTGAAAAGAGCATGTTTACCCTTATCGTTTGGATTTGTGAGTTAGGATTTACTTACTAAGCAATTTGCTTATTGGTTGCATTTTCCTTCTATTGCAGATAAAGGTAAAGAAAAAGCATAAGCTAAGGAGGCGAAGGGACTTGCTTTGATGTTCAGTGGCGGCGGAACCGTGGAAGAGATCTTTGGGCTAAGTCTTGTAGAACATGTGTTTTGGTGTTTCGAAGTGGTAGAATGAATGACTTTGTTTAAACCTTGCATAGATACAAAATTTGGTAGAAACTCTAGTCTAAAGTTCATATAGATTTTCATATCTTATTTACTTCCGCAAAAGTCCTAATTTCAAGTTTATGAAGTTGTTTTGATTGGCTAAAATGTTTAGAAAACTAGTATAGAGTATAGAAATGGTGTTATGTCTTTGTATGGCTTGAAAGTATATGTTTTGTGGATGGATGGAGATGAGTTTCGGGTCTAAAATGCAGGTTTTCAGGCGTGTCAGTCGACTGGTACAGGACCAGTCACCTGCCCTATCGAACAGTAGCTTCTGTTCAATGCACCAGGCGACTGCCAAAGGCCAGTCGCCTGGTACCAGGCGACTGCTATATAGCAGTCGACAGGTACCATTGAAAAGAAGTGGTATAGAGCAGCTGGTTAGTGCTCTAGTGTTACAACTAAGAGGTCTAGGGGTCAAATCCTGGCAAAGCAAATAAAATGAAAGTTGTTTTGTTTTTTTTTGAAAAAAAAGAGAAGGAGGAAAAAAAATAAAGCAAGTTAAGGGAAGTCAAGTAGTAGTAACTTAAAGCTTAGTAGATAAAAGTTGGGTCGTTACAGGTCTTCTGTGCGCAGACACATAGACTTCAAAATGTTGATCCCATGCCTGATGGGAAGGTAACCTTTCTTGGATTCCGACATGCTAAACCTTTCTAGCACTCAGTCTATATATGTAGACTGCGAAAGACTAAGCAACCATTTTGATCTATCTCTATAGATTCTAATCCCAAGGATATAGGTTGCTTCTCCCAGGTCTTTCATGGAGAAAGTTTTGTACAACCAAATTTTAACTGACTGTAAGACTGATATATCGTTTCCTATAAGTAATATATCATCGACATATAACACTAGGAATACGACTGCACTCCCACTAACCTTCTTGTACACACAAGGTTCGTCAGGATTTTGTGAGAAATCAAACTCTTTGATTGTCTCATCAAAACAGCTGTTCCAGCTCCTGGATGCTTGCTTTAATCCATATATGGATAGTCGAAGCTTGCATACTTTGGTTTTATTAACCGATGTGAAACCTTCAGGTTGTACCATGTATACATCCTCAAGCAGGTTTCCATTAAGGAAAGCTTTTTTCACATCCATTTGCCATAACTCATAATCATAATGAGCTGCTATGGCCAGGAGCATCCGAATGGATTTAAGCATAGCTATTGGCGAATAGGTTTCGTCATAATCAATTCCTTGTTTCTGACGATATCCTTTTACCACTAATCTAGCCTTAAAGGTAACAACATTACCTTCCATGTCGGTTTTCTTCTTGAAAACCCACTTGCACCCTATGGGCTTAATCCCTTCAGGTGGGTTAACCAAGTCCCATACTTGATTTTTGTACATGGAATCGATTTCCGACTTCATGGCTTCAAGCTACTTATCCCTTTCTGAATTTTTCAGAACATCTTCATAACTGATAGGTTCGTCATTGTTAATGAGTAACACGTCGTTCGATTCACTTATGAGAAATCCATATCTCTCTGGAATATTGCGTGTCCTATCAGACCTACGAAGAAGTCGTGTCGTTTTAGGTTCAACTGATAGCTCATCATTATGAGTTATTGGTTGTGGGTCTAGACTAGGTGTCTCTGTAATGTCTATTGGAGTTTCTTGAACTTCTTCAAGTTCAATGCTACTCTCACTGTTTTCTTGTAAAAGAAATTCTTTTTCTAGAAATATAGCATGCCTTGAAACAAACACCTTTTGTTCCAAGGGATGATAGAATTGGTAATCCTTCGTTTCCTTAGGGTATCCAATAAATAGACATTTATCAGACTTAGCATCCAATTTATCTGATATAGTCCGCTTTACATAAGCAAGACAACCCTATATCTTTAGGTGAGATAAATGAGGTTTCTTACTATTTCACATCTCATATGGAGTAGTAGAGACTACCTTGGTCGGGACTCTGTTTAGCAAGTAAACAGCTGTCTTAAGCGCATAGCCCCAAAAGGATTTTGGAAGAGTTGCATGATTCATCATAGATCTAACCATGTCCATCAAGGTTCGGTTATGCCTCTCAGATACACCATTATGCTGTGGTGTATATGGCGGAGTCCATTGAGACAATATCTCATTGTCCCTAAGACAATCTTGAAACTCTTGACTTAAGTATTCACCACCCCGATCGGATGGAAGTATCTTAATACTTTTGCCAAGCTGTTTCTCTACTTCACTTCTGAACTCTTTGAATTTCGCAAAAGCTTCAGATTTGTGTTTCATTAAGAACACATACCCGAATCGTGAGTGATCATCGATAAAGGTAATGAAGTAGCTATAGCCTCCTTGTGCAAGAGTTGACATTGGTCCACATACATCAGTATGTATTAGACCAAGCAATTCTCCCACTGGTTTACCTTTTTCAGAAAAGGGTAATTTGGTCATCTTGCATTTTAAGCATGATTCGTATGTATCAAATGAACCAGGTTCAAATGATTCCAGAATTCCACATCGGTGTAATTTGGTCATGCATTTCTTGCTTACATGGCCAAGACGACAATGCCACGTATAGGAGTCTATTTGATTATCTATTCGAGCACGTTTGTTGCTAACTTCGATATTGAAAACGTCACCGGATAAATCTAATGTGTAGATACCATTGCATAAAGTTCCGGTCCCATAAAGAACACCATTTAAAGTTATGTAACAGTAATTGTTACTAAAAGTTAAATGGTAACCCTTTTCATTCAAGCATGAAATAGATACAATGTTCTTTATTATCAAAGGAACAAAATAACAATTATCCAATTCTGAGACAAGTCCAGTAGGGAGCTTTAGCAAATATGTTCCGATGGCAATAGCAGCAATCTTTGCTCCATTTCCAACTCGCAAATTCGCTTCTCCCTTAACGAGTCTTCTTCTATTCCTTAGCCCGTGTATGTCATTACATATATGTGAGCTACACCCAGTATCAAGTACCCAGGTGTTTGAGGAAATAGAGTGACATTCAATAACAAAGATGCTTGAAGAGGATGGGCCATCGGATGCCTTCTTCTTCAAGGACTCAAGATAAAACTTGCAGTTTCTTCGCCAGTGGCACTCCTTGCCGCAGTGATGGCAAGTGCCTTTTGGTGCCTTTTCAATCCTTTTGGCCTTAGTTAACTTATTGGTGTCCAAAATGAAACGCAAATTCAGAGAAGATATGATCAGGTGATTATCCTAGAAATACAAATTGAGGTTATGTGATGAGAATGATAAAGAATGCATCAATATGCATTAATTAAATCCTATTTATTTTTCGAATTGAATAACCCTTTTTATCAATTCGGGAGATCGTAGGAACATCTCCAAATAGGTTGATATCCAACCATAGATAAGAACAACCATGGCTGGAGTCCATCAAGTTATTCTTAGCTATGAAGGTAGGTAATTATACCGATTACATATTACACATATGTAACTATCACATTATGCTATCAACTAATTGAATGTTTGCATATATCATTGGGTTGTTAACTCATTAATAAGTATGCAACAATATACAAAGCACCCAACTGCACCTTTCTTTACATCGACCTTGGCTGTGGCACAACAAATCGATGCTCCAAGCTTAAGGCTGACCCATTAATCAAGAAATAGTTTTAATATTGTTGGAGCTCATTCAACCGTTTAGTCAGGCTTGGATGTGTCCAACATCCAAAACTAAGGATTGACCTCTGACTCCAACTATATTAATCATAAACTAATTCCATGGTTTGAACATGTTGAGGTTCAAGCCGGGCATGGATGTGTCCATCAACCCAAACGAGAAACAAAACTCCGGTTCTAACCATATTAATGGAAGGTGTTGGCCTTAATATTTTGTAAGGGGTTTTGGGTCTCATCTTTTTCTTTTATGCACATTCATGACATATAATTATGTCATGTTTTAACGATTTCCTTAATAATGTATGTATGTGACTTAATTTATCAAGTCTCATTAATTGAATTAGGAACCGGATTTTCTAATTCTAATTTCATACTTTTTTCAAGGAATTGTTTTTGGGAAACAATTTCCTAAATTATCATAATCAATTTCGGAATTAATATGTTTAAGACTTTGATTTCTCTAAATCAAATCTTATTAAATTAAGAGACAGATTCCCTTAATTCAACCATATATTATTTTCATGAAAATCTTATTTAAGGAAATATACTCTATAGGAAACAATTTTCCTAATTAATTTTGGAGGCAATAATATGTAAGAGCATCACCTCATAAATCAAATAAGAAAATTATCGTTTGAGAATCACCTCAAAAATTTCTAAGATTTGATCATATATTTTATTTATAGAAAACTAATATCAATAACTTAATTTGGACGGCTCCCCGAGGCTCAATCCAAAATAAGAACTTGACAGTTTATATTCAATTTAGGAAATTTAATTATAACAACTAACTTTCAATTGGACGGCTCCCCAAGGCTCAATCCAAAATAAAGAATTTTGTAAATAATTTAATTTCCAATTATGAATTTAAATGTCAATTAATATTCTCATAATTTGTCTAGACTTTCTTGAAAGAAAGTGCCCAAAATTGCGTGCTTTCCATAAATGGAAAGTTTCCAAAAATAAAAGGTTTTCAGAATAATTGTAAGTTTCTGTTACAAAGAAAACTTACGTATTTCCAAAATTGGAATATTTCCAAAATAGGAAATTTCTAAAATTGGAAAGTTTCCAAAATGGAAAGTTTTCACAATTATCATAAAATTTCAGAAACAGAGGTATTTCAAAAGTTTGCGAAATTTCATGAGGATTTCCAAACATTGAAATTCCTAAATCGGAAATTTACCACAATTGGAAAGTTTCCATAATTGGAAAATTTTCTAAAATTGAGATCATGACAAAGTTTTCTGCAAAAATAATTATATGATTATGTCGAACACTAACCGGCTTGATACCACTGTTGGGACCGGGTGCATGTTGACATGGATGCGGGTTCGTAATTTTAAAATTAATTACGTACAGCGGAATGTTTAGCTTAAATAATTTCTCAAATTATTTAACCACACATCTAAGCATATGCAACTTTATCTTGTGTAGACATGATCATATATTTAAAATTTTCCAGAAACGTAAACTAATTTACGTATTACCTCGCGTAACTCGAAGGAAGGGACGAGATCCAACCGTAAGCGTCCCTCGGAAGTTCCGCCTCTATTCGTGTCCACGACGAGTATCTTCGGGATGACTTCGCAAAGCCACGAGTTTTGTGTTCTCGAGAACTACTAGATTCTCCGAGAATGCGACATGAAAACCAAGAGAGAAGTAATCACATAGGAAAAACTCACTACCAAGGTTGGCCGGAATCACAATTCCGGCGAGAATGAGGAAGATGACTTGCGCCCAATCCCAAGGTGATAATGGTCGGAGAGGAAGATCGTCCCAACGGAAGAACTTTGTCGCCTCGGTGCTTCTCCTTGTGCTCACAGCAAGAAGAAGGGAGAAGAGCCTTGTGGCCGACCAAGAGAAAGAAGGGAGAAGAACCTTGTGGCCGGCCAAGAGAAAGAAGGGAGGAGAGGGAGAGAGCCCAGGCAAGAATACTTCGATTGATTTCCAAGCCTTGCCTTGGGTCCTTTATATAGTGGTCTCTCAACCGCCAAGTCTCTTTTTTCTTATGGAATAAATTTTCTATGACTTATTCCATCATGCCAAGTTTTATCATATTTTAATTCATGATAAAAACCGACCAAGTCTCCTTTTTTCTTATGGAATAAATTTTCTTATCATGGTAAATCAATCCTTGATTGATTTTATAAAATAAAATAAACCAATCCATGGTTCGTTTTAATTTCCATGAAAAATAAACCAAACCTTGGTTTATTATATAAAAATTTATATCATCTATAATTTTATAAAACAAACCACACTTGGTTTATTTTATAAATTGAACCAAAAATTTGGTTCTCTCCCTTTGTTGTGGCCAGCCAAGCAAAGAGGATGGAGACCCTCTTTGGCCGGCCCATCCAAGCCACGCCCCAATGAATTAAACTTATTTAATTCATCTATTATGTCTTCAAAAGACTTAGCCATTTTACGCTTCCGATGCGTCTCTGAAAAATTCAGATTCGACTTATCGTTTGGCTTAACCAAACCTAATCTCTCTTGATTGGAAAATCCAATTTTCAACTCGTTTTAAATCCCTTGGATTACTCGTAGTGCGTGTGACTAAATAGGCTTTCGATTTATGTTGGTCGTCTATAATTAATCAATTATAGAACGATCATGAGTAGCACCTAGTAGTACATCATGATCCCCAATTAATCGAAAGATCAACGGTTGACCTCAGAAATAATTCTGAAACCCTTCAGCAGCTATAATGAATCGTGCCCCATTCCCTTCACCATCTTATACCCACTTGGTTCAGGACATGGTCTATGTGTGTCAGTCCCCACTAGGCTGACTACGTCACACCTAGCCCAAGTAACGTTTTCTCGTCCTACGGATTCTAATTACTCTCATGTATTTAAGAGATTCATACTCTGAACATGTCATGCTCTGGCCAGAGGCTTCGAGTAACAATCCGACGATAGGCCTTGGGTATACATCTCCTCGCAAGGAGTGGTGAATCTTTGTAGGTTGTTCAAACATCTTCGGGCACTTCGGCTTATACCCAATCATCCTGGGTCCACACCTCCTTGGAGATGCTTGCTTAAGATGTCAAAGTATAAGTCTCCATGACCAAGATGACTTGAACACCGCAAGTCAAAGGAACATCGCACTTAAGCTGCAGTAAAAACTTCATTGACATATCTATATATAGACTACCATATGAAGTTTTACAGCCAGTCACTCCAATGAACTAGTTCCCTTAACTAGCATTCATGTTTATCTCCGGACATCCCAATGTCACCAGCCAGTGAGAATCAGCTGATTAGAGAATAACCCATGCTAGTCTCAACAGAATTGATAGTGTCCGTATTTATCAATTCATCGACTAGGGACAATTTCAATACTTCACAATTGCATATGTAGAGATAATCACTTGTTATGAATTCATCACAAATTCTCTCATGCTGTGAATTGTATTGTGAACATTCAGTAAATGACTTTAAGATCTCAATCAAATACATAAATATGTATACTCAAATAGTGAATATTCATTTATTAAAATAAATGATTACAATCATAAGGTGATTGCCTTAGGATACTTTTCTCATATCACTAACAAAGAAAATCCTAGAGAGTGAAGCTAGGTGAAGTAAATCCTAGTGAGTAAAGCTAGGTGGACTAAGTCCTGGTGAATGAAGTTGGGTACGAAGTTTTGGTCCGAGGGACTAAGCATTAAGTCCTAGTCGAGATCGGGCAACGAAGTCTTTGCCGAGTGAGGGTTGTTGGGCAAAAGTAGAGATGGGTTGAGGTCGGATGTCTTGAGATCCGAGTTCTCGAAGGCCGAGAAAAAGTCCAGTCGGAGGTCCCGGTTGGCAAAAGCTTTAGTCGAGCGGGAATCGCGAACAGAAGTAGAGACGGGTTGAGGTCGAATGTCTCGAGATTCGGGTTCTCGGAGGCTGAGTGATAGTCCAATCGGAGGTTCCGATTGGCAAACGCAACTTCTCCAAGTGTGGAGTGTTGGTGCCGGAAGCACCAAATTGAACCTGGGTTTTGATAATGGCAAAGGGTTCAAAGTTAAGGTTAAAATGTTATCTAATGAATCAGTTAAGTGTGCAGGAAAGACCTAGGTAATCTAGGCACGAAGTCTTGACCTACATGGTTGAGCAATAAGTCTTGGTCGTGGACTGGGCAACAATGTCCTGATCTAGAAGATCGGGCAGAAGTCTTAGCCGAATGAGAGCTGCGGACAGAAGTAGAGGCGGGTCGAGGAACGGATGTCTCGAGATCCGGCAGTCTCGGAGGCCGAGCAAAATTCCAACCGGAGGAGCCGGTTGGCAAAAGGTAACTTCTCCTGAGAGGAGTAGGTGAGGGCGTGTTCCTCGAAAGAGGGAACAATAGGCGTTAGTTCGACCTAGGGTTCCATTTGGAAGCCCAAAGACAGAACTAAGACAACGCAGACTGTTATTTATTCTTAATTTTATTATTACTGCTATTCTGGAACTAACCTTGGTTGTAGGAGCAAGAGATTCGAGTTTCTGCATCCTAGCTGCCTGAGAGGACTCAGGCGCTCGAGAACACAGGCGCCTGTGTTGATACAGGCGCCCCAGATGGGTGTCTTCCTAAGGCTGCGAAGCTGAGCTAGCAGGTTGCCACGTCAGCATGGGAGGCGCCCGTGAGCAGTCAGGCGCCTAGACGTCCTAGGCACCGTGGAAAGGGGATAAACGTTGGTCGAGTCTGCGGATGAGGATGCACACAAATCGCTGACGTGGCAGGCGCCCTACAGCCTCACAGGCGCCCTAGACGCTAGTATAAAGGGGGTTCACCCCATGCTTCCGAACAACACTTCTCTCAATTCAAACACTCAAACGCTCAGTTGATTTTCCTCCGTGCTCGAGTTCCAAGCGCCAACAACGCTCAAGATCGACGACTTGCTGCTCCGGTCTTCATATTCTTTTCCGGTCGTTGGAATATTTATTTCAAGTGTTTCTTTTAATTCTGTATTTGTGATTCAATTCGTGTAACATTTTTCCGAAATATAGAATTGCCCAACGAAAATGGTCAAGGACCGTGGGCCTTAGAGTAGGAGCCGTTACAGACTCTAAACCAAGTAAAAAGAAAATGAGTTAGCATTACTTTAATTTTTTCGCTGTGCAATATTCTTACGTATCCGAAATTTTATCGATATTCACCCCCCTCTATCGATTCTAAATGATCCTACAAGTAGTATCAGAGCGGGTGGCTCAAATTTGGTACAACCACCGATTGAGCAATTTTCAGATTTTTTTTTAAAAATTTTTTTTTTTAAATTTTCAAACGTTCGTAAATTTTCGTTCATCAAGGTTACTGCAACACCACTCAATTCTTATTATTTTTTTCCTACTGCACTGCTAATCCAAGACTCAGTCTTGGAACAATGTTTCTTTTTCTTTGTAATTTTTCAGATTAAAAAATTCTATGGCCATTCAAGAAGGCTACAACACCGCGAGACCACCACTCTTCTCAGGAGAATATTTCTCCTATTGGAAGAGCAGGATGGAGGTCCACCTGAAAACTCAGGTGGACTTGTAGATCATCATCCAGTCCGGACTGGAGATCCCTAAAAATGCACAAGGTGAGGTGCAAGGATACTCAGAGTGGGACGCTCCACTCAAAAAGAAAATAGAAGCGGACGCAAAAGCCACACAAACATTGCAATGTGGCTTAACCAAGGAAGAGCTCAACCGCGTCGGCCCCTTCAGCAACGCAAAGGAGCTTTGGAGCAAGTTGATCGAGCTACATGAGGGTACGTCAGATACGTGGATTAGCAAATGAGATCTTCTACTCAACAAGCTGTACACCATCAAGATGCAAGATGGGGAAACAGCCGCATAGCTCCACGAAAGGATCTAGGAGCTGATGAACGGACTACACACTATAGGTCATAAGGTGGAAAACCGTGACCTAATAAGGTACACCCTAAACTCATTCCCAAGGAACTCGTTGTGGGAATCTATGGTAGATGCATACAAGGTTTCTAGGAACCTCTCAAACATAAAACTTGATGAATTATTTTCTGAATTGGAGTTACATGAACAAACTAATACTGCACCAGTCGAGAATAGTATAGCTTTTTTTACAAGTAAAACTCTAAGAAAATCACAAAAGAAGAAGCTACAATCGATACCCGAGTCCGACTCTAATTCGGAGTCTGACGACGATGGAATCGATCATCCAGAACTGGTCCGAATGGCTCGCAACTACTACAAGTTGCTAAAGAATCAAAAGAACAAAAAGAAGATGACACAGAAGAAGGATGATCCTGTTGAACCCTCAATGAGCCAGAAGACTAAAAGTAACGTAACCTGTTACGGGTGCAACAAGAAGGGTCACTTTAAATTGGAGTGTCCCAACTTGAAGGAAAACAAGAAAACGCGGAGGAAGAAGGTGCTTCAAGCCACCTGGGACAAATCGTCCTTGGAGGATGAAGAAGAGGCCTCGCACTCCAACCTCCTCCGCTGACCTCCTCGAAAGACCTCGACTCTGAAACAAAATCAGAACCTGAAGAAGACGTTAGCACCGGAAAACTTTCGATCCTGGAGGACGGACGAATTACGGTAAGAGGCTATCCCGAATCGGAGCTTTACGACTTAATTTCTTATTTGTCTCGCAAGTTGATAAAAGCCAACGTCCAGGTTGAAACCCTCCGACAGGAAGTCAAAATCCTAAAGAGGAAGTCAACTCGAGTTCCTTAACAAAGTCAGTTCAAGAAGGAACCTCAACTCAAGTTCAAAAGCTTGAGGAAAAGAATTCCTCCTTGAAAACTCAAGTCAAGGAACTCAGAGTCACGTTAGAATGGTTCACTTCGGGTTCTAACAATCTTGACATGATTCTTGGAAAATATAAGTTCTAAATCGATCTGGACTTGGCTATCGAACCAACTCACGATACAGATCTTATTACTCTGTATTGAACCAAATTGGAACCCGAGTCCAAGCATGGGTCCCTAAGCTGAGTTTGAAAAAATAAGATGAACCAAACCAATATTGGATCCCCAAGGACAAGATTCACATCTTGCCAAGCCCATATTGAGGCATCAGTCCAGGGGGAGCCAATATAAAAACTATTTTTGTGCTTAGATGATTTGTTTTATTGAATTATTGCTTGATGTTTGTTTATTTTCTTTATATATTATTCAACTTAGACCTAGGAATGGTTAGTTAAGGATTAGACTTAATTGAGTCTTGAACAATATAGTATTAGGGGGAGGTGAGATGATAGTACATTAGGGAAGCCTGTCTAAGGAGTCAAGTAGGGTAAGGTGTACCCTATTTGGTCTGTTTAGTCCAATGGAACTAGCCGAAGCTACCTCTCCAAATCCTAAGCTAGTTAGACCATAGTGTCTCAAAAAGTAATTTAAAAATGATCTTTCTTTAAAAAGCTGTCTAGGAAAGGGTTGTTGATCCAATAAGGCTACGGCCGAAGAAGGCCTCTGTGTCTCGCCAAGACCTGGAAGCCAATTATCGAAACTCTATTTTTTAAATTACTATTTGTTAAACTCAAATGTAACACAAGCTTCAATTAAATCATAGAATTAACATAAAATCAAATGATAAAAATAATACATCTCACAAAATAGATAAGGAAATCTATTTTGTCACTAACCCTGATAGAAAGACGCGTGTCTCTGCGTGTTTATTTTGTCTTTCTTTATTATTATTTCCGCTGCGTACTAACCCTGATAGAAAGATGAGTAAGTGACGAGTTTTCTGACAAAGTTTTACGAGTCGATATTCACCCCCCCTCTATCGACCGACACCGATCCTACCGTACCTGGTGTGTAGATACGGAAGCCACTGATCATGTCTGGAATTCTTTACAAGGGTTCCAGGAAACCCGACGACTAGCTGAGGGAGAGATTATCATCTACATGGTCAATGCTACGGAGGTGCCGGCTATTGTAGTGGGAGATATTTATTTATCGTTTGATAGAAATAAAATTTTGGTTTTGAGAAATTGCATTTATGTACCTACTTTTACAAAGAACCTTATTTCAGTTTCTAAATTAATTAAGGATGGGTATTCTATTTCTTTTAATGACAGAGTTGTTATAAAAAGGAATAGAGAGATTATCTGTTCAGGTGCGTTGGTTGGCAATTTGTACACTCTTGAACCAAAAACTCCCACAATACAAATAGAAATAAATAACTCATCGTCTAATCATAATAAGAGGAAAGAACCTTCGAAAATGAACCAAATGTATCTTTGGCATCTAAGACTAGGTCATATTAACCTTAGTAGAATTCAAAGGTTGATAGCCGATGGGCCTTTGGGTTCATTGGAGGTGGAAGACTTCCCAACCTGTGAATCTTGCTTGGAAGGTAAAATGACCAAGAGGTCTTTTAAGGCCAAGGGGTATAGAGCCAATGATGTGTTGGAATTGGTTCATTTTGATTTGTGTGGTCCTATGTCTATCCAGGCTAGAGGTAGCTTTGAATATTTTATCTCTTTTATAGATGATTATTCAAGGTATGGATACATTTGCTTGATGTGTCGCAAATCTGAATGCTTTGACAGGTTCAAAGAATTCAAGGCTGATGTGGAGAAGCATCAAGTTAAAAGTATCAAGACACTACGATCTGATTGTGGTGGTGAGTATCAAGGTACTTATCAAAGGCTAGGATTCAATCCCAATTGTCTACACCTAGTACACCTCAGTAGAACGGTGTGGTAGAGCGAACGAATAGGACTCTTATGGAGATGGTTAGATCGATGATGAGTTACTCCGAGTTGCCTGATTCATTCTGGGGATATGCTCTGGAAATGACAATGTACATTCGAACTTAGTACCATCTAAATCAGTACCCTCTACTCCCACAGAACTGTGGACTGGGAGAAGGCCTAGTCTGAGACATGTTCGGATTTGGGGTAGTCCAGCACATGTGATGAAGGGAGATGCTGATAAGTTGGAATCTCGTACAGAAGTACGCTTGTTCGTAGGCTATCCAAGAGGAATGAAAGGTGGTTTGTTCTATAGTCCTAAAGATCAGAGGGTGATCGTTAGCACGAATGCCCGATTTTTGGAGGAAGACTATGTGATGAATCACAAGCCCATGAGTAGGATTCTTCTTGAGGAATTGAGAGGGGAAGTTCCAACTTCAATACCAACAGTACAGGAGGATATACCATAAGTGAGTGCACCGCGTGTCACAGAGGATACATAAGTAGTACCTTGTCGTGGTGGGAGGGTTGTTAGACAACCTAATAGATTCATGTTCTTGGGAGAGTCATCGGACTTGGTCATTGGCGAACATGAACCTGATCCCTAGACATATTGTTGGTGCAGGCAGCACCTAAGTCGAACCTGGGTTTTGATAATGGCAAAGGGTTCAAAAGTTAAGAAGTTATATTGGTGTAACATGTTCACTAAGTGTATAGGAAAGAAGCCCTAGGTACACTAGGCACAAAGTTTTGGTCGAGGACTGGGCACGAAGCCCTGGCAAGGAGCTGGGCACCGAAGTCCTGCTCGGAAGGTAGGCACGAAGTCCTGGTCGAGGACTGGGCACGAAGCCCTGGCAAGGAGCTGGGCACCGAAGACCTGCTCGGACGGTGGGCACGAAGACCTGGTCAGGTGCATCGGGCAAAAGTCCAACCGGAGGAGCCGGTTGGCAAAAGGTAAACTCTCCTGAGAGGAGTAGGTGAGGACGCGTTCCCCGTCGAGGGAACAGTAGGCGTCAGTTCGACCTAGGGTTCCATTTGGGAGACCCGAAGTCAGAACCAAGACAGCTAAGGTTGTATAAACCTAACATTTCTTGCCTTGTTTGTTGTGGAACTAACCTTAGATGCAAGGACCAAAGGAACGTGTTTCTGCAGCTCAGAACACCCCAAAGGAGAGGGGCAGCAGCTGGGCTAGCCGCCCGGGAGGTCCGGGCGCCCAGGGTCAAAGTCAAACGAGCAGTTGAGCAAGAACCGCTTCGGAAGCTCACTGGGCCAGGTGCCCTCAAGCTCCTGGACGCCCTGGGTCCAAGCCAACAAGCAATCAAAGTGAATTCAGCCGAGAAGCCAGCACACCAATTCAACCGGGGCGCCCCCAGTGTCTCGGGCGCCCCCATCAGCTCTGAGCCCGATTCTGGAGGGATAAGCGTTGACCGAGCTTCGGATGAGAGTTCTCGGATCCGAAGGCACGTGTCAGGCGCCCCCAGCGTCCCGGGCGCCCCCAGGAGTGTTATAAAAGGGGCTCGACCCCTAAGGCTTCACAATCAATTTTTTCCAATGCCTCTACACTCTTCATTCATGTGCTCTACTCCAGAAAACTCTGATCTCGAGATTCTAGAGCTGACGACGACCCTCTGCTCCGAAGTACAATCCACACCGGGCGTTGGTAACGAAGAATATAATTGTTTATTTACTACACTACAATTGTAATATTTTTCTATAAACATTTGCGCACATATAGAATTGCCCGCAGTAAACGGTCAAGGACCGTGGGCCTTGGAGTAGGAGTCGACCGCGACTCCGAACCAAGTAAAAGTGCTTGAGTTCTTGTGTTGTGTTTATTTAAATTTCCGCTGCGCATTCTCTTTTCAAATCCGAAACGCTTTCACGATATTCACCCCCCCCCTCTATCATGTTTTCTCGATCCAACAAGTGGTATCAGAGCGGGGAAGCTCAAATTTGGTGCAACCACCAATTTGAGAGTTTTTCGGATTTTTCTTCGAATTTTTTTAATTTTTTTCGATCGAACTTTTGTCGATAATCGAGGTTGGTGCAACACCACTCGATAATTTCTTTTAATATCTTATTCCCGCACTGCTAATCCAAGACCAAGTCTTGGGGTAGTTTTTTTTGTTATTATTTCAGTAATTACTAAATAGTCATGCAAGAAGGGTTCAGTACAGCCAGACCATCACTTTTCAATGGGGAGGATTTCTCCTACTGGAAGAGTCGGATGGAAGTCCACCTAAAAACTCAAGTGGACATGTGGATAATAATCCAATCTGGACTGGAAATCCCGAAGAACGCTGAAGGAGTGCTACAATCATACACCGAATGGGATACCGCACTGAAAAGAAAGATCGAAGCCGATGCTAAAGCAACTCAAACACTCCAATGCGGCTTAACCAAAGAAGAGCTGAACTGGGTGGGACCATTCAACAGTGCAAAGGAACTCTGGGGTAAGCTAATTGAGCTGCACGAAGGAACCTCCGACACCCGTATCAGCAGGAGGGACCTACTACTAAACAAGCTCTACACAATCAAGATGAACGACAGCGAATCTGCAACCCAGCTCCACGCCAGAATTCAGGAGCTGATGAACGGTCTACACACAATCGGTCATAAGGTAGAAAACCGTGAACTGATCAGGTATACCCTTAAGGCTTTCCCGAGAAACACTTTGTGGGCATCTATGGTAGATGCATACAAAGTTTCAAAAGATTTGTCTAAAATTAAATTAGATGAGTTATTTTCCGAACTTGAATTACATGAGCAGACTAACTGCACCCTGGCCGAGGAAGGCATTGCTTTTATTGCAGGTAATACTGGAAAGATAACCAAGAAGAAGCCTCAACCTGCACCCGAGTCTGATTCAGACTCAGACTCATAAGACAGCGAAGGAGATCGACCCAAGCTGGTCCGGCTTGCCCAGAACTACTACAAGGAATTGAAGAATCAGTCCAATAGAAGAAAAGCCAGCCGAAAGAAGGAAGATCCGACTGAACCAACTAAGAACAAATCAAGTGTGACTTGCTTCGAATGCAACAAGAAGGGACATTTCAAATCGGAATGCCCTAACCTGAAAGAAGCCAAGAAGACAAGAAGAAAGAAGGCTCTTCAAGCAATGTGGGATGAGTCTTCCTCCGAAGAAGAAGAAGAGGCCCCACAGTCGAACTTGCTTGCCCTTACTGCCTCAGAAGAAATCGAGACCGAGTCAGAATCGGAGTCGGACGACGGAAAACTCACATTTTCAGAGGACGGCGAAATCACTGTAAGTGGGTTTTCCAGAATTCAATTAACTGAATTAATTGCTTACCTTTCTCGCAACTTGGTGAAAGCCAAAATCCGAGTCGAGTCCCTCCGACAGGAAGTAAAACTCCTAAAAGATGGAGCTGACTCTAGATCCTTAACTGAGAAGGTTCAAGAAGGAGCCTCTGCTCAAGTTGAAAAACTTGAGAAAGAGAACTCCTCTTTGAAAACTCAAGTCAAGGACCTTGGAGAAGCCTTAAAACGATTCACTTCTGGTTCCAAGGGTCTTGATATGATCCTTGGAAAACAGAAGTCGGTTCTAAATCGATCCGGGCTAGGCCATCGGACCAAGGCGAGACAAAGGTCATACTATGCTGTACTGAATCAGTCTAGACCTAAAGTTCAGGCATGGGTACCCAAACTGTGCCTGAACAACCAAACTGGATCAAATCAGTATTGGATCCTCAAGGACAAGATTCACATCTTGCCGAACCATTATCGTGGCTTTAGTCCAGGGGGAGCCAAATTAAAAACAATTTTCATAGTTAAATGAATTTCTTTTCTTGTTTTAAATTGCATGATTGCTTATCTATTTATTTTCTACAATTTACCATGCTTAGACCTAGGACTGGTTAGATTAAGGACTGAACCAATTAATTGAAATTTGAACAACATAGTATTGGGTGGCGGTGAGATGATAGTACGTTAGGGAAGCCATTTTGGCGGAACTAGCCAAAGCTACCGATCTAAGACCCAAACTAGTTAGACCAGAATTTTTCAAAAAATAATTTTGAAAATGAAATTTCATTAAAAGGCTTTGTCAAGGAAAGGGTTGATGATCCAATAAGGCTACGACCAAAGAAGGCCTAGTGCTTCGCCAAGACCTAGAAGTCAATTTTTGAAATTCAAATTCAAATTATTCTTTGTCAAATTCAAATCTAACACAAATTTTTAGTTAATTGTAGATTCAAACATTCTTTTTCAAAATAAATTCAAAACTAATTGTTTTCAAAATTAATTTAACTTTTTCAAAATAAATCATGATTTTTCAAAATAATTCTGTCTACTAAAACCTGTCTCACAAAAACCTATAAGGCAAACGTGATTGACAACTCTAGAACGGGTGAGATGGTAAAATTTAACTTAACTAAAATTCATTTGATCATTGTACTGTTGTTTAGTACAAACATTAAATCCTGTAGTTTAGAACGGAGTTGACCTGATTATTGCTTGATTAATCCAGTTAATACTAGTCAAACCATGGTCAAAGTAGTCAAACCATGGTCAAAATAGTCAAACCATGGTCAAAATAGTTAAACCATGGTCAAATGGTCAAATTGGTCAACAATACATCAAAAATTGTCAATTCCTACACAGCCGGGGCGCCCGTGACCCCTCGGGCACCCCCTTCTCTTTCACTTCGATCAAGACAGAAAGTTGTCTAAGTCAGGCGCCCGGGCCCTCACGGGCGCCCCCAAGGACACGGTCAAAACTTCAAAAGTTGCATGTGGTAGTTTTTTATCTGACTTTGGGCACCCCTATCCAGCACCAAGTCACGGCAAAAACTACTACCCTCTGATCCCGGGCGCCCGAGCTAAAACCTCTATATAAACCACCCAAAACCCCCTCATTTTGCCACACCCAAAACACTTCTCTTCTCTAACTCTTCTCCTTCCAAGGCGACCAAACGACCCTCTCGTGCCCTCGACCATTTCACCGCAATCATGCCTCCCCAGATGGCGACTCGGTATCATTTTTTTTCACTTAGAATTAATTTCCTTACCATCTTTTCTTTTAAACACATGTTTATTATTTTAGAAAACGCCGTGCAAATCAACCAAACCCCGGGACGGAACCTAGCCCCGACCCTAGGTTCCCAACCTTGGAACTTTGCAATAAATTTGCTAGGACAACGTATAAACCTATAAAAATGAGTTACCTAAATAGGCAATTTTTCACTCAATCTTGTCCATTGGCCATGAATGCTATCAACTTTTACCAACTAGACAACCTTGTATTCTGCACTCATCCCATTAACACAACCCTATGTACAGAATTCTACAACAACATAGTTAGACAGAATGACCTTATGTTTGTCACCACAATTCAAGGGATGCCCTTGACAATAACACCTTCGTTGCTCAACCGATTTCTTAGACTACGACTCTCTCAGTCCACCTTCTGCTGTTATCCTCCTAGAGATCCTCCCTTTGATGCTCCCTACTCTCACATTGACCTAGACACTCTATACTCCTACTTTTATAGGGATGCTAGAAATCCTTTGGCTAGACGATTTCAGTCTGTTGATCTTCAAGTCCAGGACTACGCTCTTTATAGAGTTCTAGTCTGCTGCATTCTACCTTTATCCACTAGGGACGTCGCGACCATGCGACCATTCCACACCTTCCTACTGTGCGCATTGATCCATCACCTAGATATCGACATTGGACTCCACATGTTCCACACGATTCTGTATGCGTCCAGTGTTACCACTCAGGGGCGGGTACGCACCCCTTACTGCCACATCATCACCTCCATTCTTCATCATCACGGTCGTAACATCACCGATGGAGAGATGACCGCGATGACTGAATTTGATGAAATAGATTTTAGGAACTTTTCCCTAGCGGGCATAGAGGTCTCGGGTGCCAGGGTTTTATCATGGAGACGTCAGTGAGCCGGACCCCAGATCGACTCTGATGAGGAGATAGAGGTCGATGTCGCAGATCTGGCAGTCGAGATTCGAGAGCAGATAGACGAGCCTCCACCTCCGACGACTGTCGAGATGCTAGCTCTACTTCGGACAGAGGTACACAATCTGAGGGAGGAAGTAAAAGCTAATCACGCAGAGTATATGGATGCCCGCAGAGCCGATCGAGAGACTAGCGACGCACGGTATCATGAAATGATGTTGCTATTTCGATCCTGACAGCCCAGCTCATCTGATCGTCCCGGTCCTTCCTCCTAGTTCAAATTGGCATTGTACTATTAACTGGTTGACTACCCCTACTTAGTAGGGTTGACTTGTATTTGTCTGTGATATGACTATGCTGGTCCTCGCTTTGACCAGTTGACTTATCTAGTTGACTAGTTTCTTTATTAATTGATCTTTATCAGTTGTTATGCTTGGTAGAATAGGTTTACTCTACTTCTATGTTTCTTTTAAAACTGTTTTATAACTTATCAGTTTCTACTTAATTTGAAAATTTTTTTATTTAAAAAAAACCACTTTTTCGACTTAGTTTTTTCTTAAAAAATTACCCCCTTCAAAACTAGGGCATTTTCGCAAATGAACTTAGCCTAGGCACTAACCCTAGAACTACATGCACCTATAGATCTAGAAGTCAGCATCTCACAAGCACCTTAGGGTACTTTTGATTGATAACCTAGAATGGGTTGAGATGCTTAGGTCTTTGCCTTAATTCAAGATGCTTTAAGTCAGTGCATCAACAGTAATTGGGGCACTAAATACAAATTAAACAGTAATCAGGTTAAGTGTCAAGCTTAGAAAATCTAACTTGAACAGAACACTTAACTTGACTAACCCTAGCGAAAACTACTGTTTATAACAGTTAGTAAGTAGCTAATTGAGTTAGTCAGGACCCGAAATAGATAATTCAAATTGTTTTGGTCCAATTTATAACTTGATTTGGTTCAGTACAGCACATTACTTCTTTTGCTATATTGTTTTGCTATATTATTTTTTGATATATGGCAAAGGGGGAGAGATTGGAAAGGAGAGAAGGTTTATAAATTTTTTTTCAAAAATTCAAAACCTTATTTCAAAAAGTTGTTTTCAAAATTGCTTCTAAGTACTTGACTTAGGCTGTTTTTCAAAATTGCTTCTAAGTACTTGACTTAAGCTGCTTTTCAAAATTATTTCTAAGTACTTGACTTAAGTCAATTTTCAAAATTACTTAAGCTATTTTCAAAATTTCTCTAAGTACTTATCTTAAATATCTCTAATAAAAATTTCTAAGTTTAATTTCAAAATTTTCTTGAAAACCTTCTAAAAGTGCTAAAAAAATTTCAGTTTTTCTAAGTATTAAAAACTTCAGAAGAAGTTTAGAAAATTTTCTAAAGTATGAAAACTAAGTATTGACTTGAAAATTTTCTAAGTATAAATTCCCTAAGTATAAATTTTCCAAATGCCCAACTCAAAAATTGTTTTTGGAAAATAATTCCTAACTTACATTATTTTCCAAACAAAATAAATCTCTTTTGGAAAATGTTTTCTAACTTACATTTTTTTTGGAAAAGATTCTAAGTGTTGAAAAATAAATTCCCTTTTAGACTTAGAAACTTTTTCAAACCACGCGAACCGTTGAAAAATCTAGGGGGAGATTCCTTCCAGGGGAGGAAACTAAGTTGACATGTTACCTGCCTTTTGTTAAAATTAACTTTTTGAACCGGGTTGCCATAAATCAAAAAGGGGGAGATTGTTGGTGCAGGCAGCACCTAAGTCGAACCTGGGTTTTGATAATGGCAAAGGGTTCAAAAGTTAATATGTTATTTTGGTCTAACATGTTCACTAAGTGTACAGGAAAGAAGCCCTAGGTACACTAGGCACGAAGTCCTGGTCGAGGACTAGGCATGAAGCCCTGGTAAGGAGCTGGGCACTGAATGTTGAGGCAATCTGTGATCTGGAGTGATCATGTGTTTTGATGTTTGGGAAAAGGGTTTAAGTTAGGCTTTCTCTTGTGTACTAATATGTGTATATGAGTGTGCAGGTTGTACAGGTTTACACATATTGACTTGGCTGGATGGCTTCGGTATGGTGAAGGGTTGCATGGAGATAAGCTAGAGGCTTGTGTGCACCCGAAGGACCTGATATAGCAGGGATGATGAACCGAAGGGTGCGGACTTCGAGGCGTACATGAAAGATGGCATGGAGACAAGCTGGAGGCTTGTGTGCATCCGAGGGACGAGGGCCGAAGATGAAGAGGGCGCGAAGGCAATAGTCAAGGCTTCTGGTGAAGAGTCAGCTGAGGCAAGGGACAAGAGCCGAGGGAGGAGGACTCCAAGGGCAAGCCGGGAAGTGGACTTCAAAGGGCACACGTAAAGGGTGGCATGGAGGCAACTCGAGGACTTGCATGCGCGTCCAAGGGACGATAGCTAGTGGAAGAGGACTTCAAGGGGCAACCAAAGGAGTGGACCTGAAGGCATGCGTGGAGGAGGGTCAAGAGAGTGAGTAGGAGTGCTGTTGTAAGCTGGGCAGTCGACTGGGGGTTGTCCAGTCGACTGCCAAAACTCACAGTAGGTTCTGGACCCTAGAACAGTCGACTGCCATTTTGGCAGTCGACTAGTAAGTCACCAGAATTTGAACGTTGGGATGTCAACGGTCGAATCTGAGTGGTGGCAGTCGACTGCCCCGCGACTAGTCAACTGCCAGTGGGTTTTTCAGCCCGAGTTCTATTTAAGGAGAACTCTGTTAGAGCTGGTTTTCTTGATGAGTTTAGTCTTGGTTAAGGGCCAAACAGTAGTCTTTGTGCTCAGAGGTTCTCAAGGTGTTGTGGTGAGGTTTCTCCACCCACAAGGAGCGACGAGAGCTAGCCGGAAGTTATCTGGGGAGTGATCCACCGACGGATTCTTGGATTAGTCACCCGGCCGGGGTGGATACCAAGCAAATTCTCTTTGTTAGCGTTGTTTATTTTCTTTATTATTGTTTCCGCTGTGCAACTAACAACGCAGGTACAAGAAAGATCTGAGAAACGCTATTCACCCCCCCTCTAGCGGACGTATTCGATCCTACAATTGGTATTAGAGCTAGGACCGCTCTTGATCGGACTAACCGCCGAGGGAGCATATGCTAGAGGAAGAAAGACAATGGAAGATAAGTTGGGGGAAGACATCTACACTCCACCGCCCTACAATCATGAAGACTTCAACTTTTGGAGGGCGAGAATCGAGACTTGGTTCAGGATGGAGTGGGCATGTCGAATCGCACTTGAAGAGCCATATAAGATTCCAAGGGATAAGCACGGAAAGAGGCTTAGGCCTAGATATTGGAATCAAGAACAAAAAGATCAATCCAAGGCAAATGAAAAGGTAATGACAATTTTAGTTAATCTTTTGACTAACAATGTTTTGAGTTGTGTAGGTAAATATCAACATGCATATGAATTATGGAGCAAATTGAAAGAAATTCATGAGAAACCTACACAATCTCAAGAGTCTAAAGAGATGAGTCAAATGGTTCAAGAAGAAGAAAAAGGAGAAGAATTGACCATCTCATCAAGTGAAGTGGAAGAAGAAAGTGAGAGGTCATCTACCTCATCTAGAGAAGAGGAGGAGGTCACCACCTCAAGAATTGAGGGGGAGAAGAGACCCTCGTCAATGCCGGAACAAGAGGAGGCACCCACTTCATCCAAGGTTGAAGAAGAAGTCAACCTAGCCTCCACCTCCACCTCAACCTCCACCAAAGCAAGAGCCAAGGACCACATCACATGTTTTGGGTGCAATGAAAAGGGGCACTATAAAGACAAGTGCCCACTAGGTAAAAAGGAGGTAAAGTCCCAACTCATTTCAAATTCTTCTAGTTCTAACATGGATTGTAGGAACAAAGAAGTCCAAGCTAAACGAAAGAGAATCAGATGCTTCACGTGTGGTGAGCTAGGACACTACCACACGAAATGCCCAATGAGTGGAAAGCTCAAGAAAATGGAGCATCTAAGAAGATGGGAGAAGGAGGAGAGAAAGAAAAGAAGCTTGCAACAAGGAGAAGCTCCAAAGGTAAGGAAGGTAACTCCTAACCTTAAGCCAAAATGTAATTTGATTTTGAGTTCCTCTATGCATGATAAAATTAATCATTCATCTATGCATGCTAAAAATCATGAAAAGTGCATATTTGTCCACAATTTTGGGTTTAGATATAATGATAGGACTAGGGTTAACAAGGTAGATCAAAAACCTAGGAAGAGCATGTACAATGTTAGACCTAAGACCTTTGGACCTAAGGATCATGATACTAATCCCAAGAAGGGAAAGAATGTGCCTAGGAAAATGGATAGGTCTAGGAATGTCCAAAATTGACATATGGACTCTAAGGCTAGAAATTTGACAAAGGAAAATCAAGCCTTGAGGGCAAGGCTTGATGCATTGGAGAAGACCCTGGAAAGATTTACGATTGGATCTAAGGGTCTAGATATGGTATTGGGTAGTTTGAAACCCAACTACAATAGATCGGGTTTGGGATACCGGTCTAAGACCTCCAAGGCTAATGGAAAGAAAAATGCTAGGGTAGCATATGGTCATAGCAAGGAGGGAAAGCCCAAGGATGGCAAGGGGGTGTCATTCAAAGGGAAGGGAAAGGACTTAACCAAAGACAAAGTGTCTAAGGTCAAGAGAGTTCATTTTGTAAGCCAAGAGTCACCGGTGGCACACCGGTGTGGCTTAGTGTGGATTGAGTCATCTAGGGAGGTGGCTAAGGCTCAAAGCTCAAGAGGGACCTCTAGGAGCCTTTGGGATCCATGGTAAATGGATCTCAAGAGTTTTTCTCCTAGGAAATTAGATGAAATGTGCCAAAAAAGGTTGGAAGACTTGGGTAAGTCTTAATCCTAGGTTTTGGCACATTAAAAGGGAATTTAGGGAGAAAAAGGTGAAAATGAGGTTATAATTGACAAAATTAGGTTTTAATGGGCAAATATCATGTAATTCACTGAGAGAAATGAATTGTGACTAAGTACTAGAAGATACATCAAGGAAAAACCACAATTAGAACTTTTGGGTTGAGTTTAAATGATACATTTTAGAGAAAGTTGAGTTTCATGCCAATATTGGGACTCGTAGTACATTTGTTTGGAAATGAATTTTTCCCAAGTAGACATTGGCCCCACAAATCTCCCCACAAAATTTCATAATTTTTGGAGATTTGTAGAATTATTTAGGGATTTCTGAAATTGGGTTGAAAACTTGAAAATCAGGTATCAGTCAACTGCCCTGGGGGCAGTCGACTGATCCGAGTGAATTTTCAGTTCAGAAGCTCTCTGTGAGTTTTGGCAATCGACTGCCATTTGGGCAGTCGACTGATCCAGTAGGGTTAGAGAGAAGAGGTATTTTGGATGATAAGATATGACCCTAAAGTTAAATCCTGGATTATATTTTAAATGAAGCCTTGTCTCATGGTTTATTGATGATTGTATGAAATGAGACTATATAGATATTATGGATAATTAAAGGAAGATTGATAAGAGATAAGAAGGAAATTTCTTTGTATATTTGAGGATATTGAAAAGAAAGAGTTAAGGACAATTCCTTGTGTAAATTGATCATGGTTAAAGTTGACAAACACAAGGAATCATGAATTGAGTTCAAAATTGATACAAAGTGTCCATCCTTAAGGAAATTAGAAAATTGAGCCAAAGCCAAGCACATTTGTAGTTTTCATGAAATCATATTTTTCTAGGATAGGGTATATCCTAGCAAATGTGATTGCAAATCTTTCAGATTGTTTTAGGTCTTTGTTGAGTTCTTTTTGGCACTAGGGATAAGGTTGCTTGGGGGCAATCCTTAAAGGTGTCCAAGGGAGAAGAACTTGGAAGTTGAGTTGGGTAGAACTTGACTTGGTATTAAGGTGTTAAGTTGAGAAGAACTTCACCTAGGTAAATGAAAATTGGGAGAAGACATAGGTTAAGGGGGAGGTTGCCTCCTTGGTTGCCTTAATTTTCATAACAAGAAAAATTTTGGGATATATGGTGATTGGACCTTAGGAGGGTTGTTTCTAGAGGTCTAGATGGACCATGGAGTGTGCCAAAAGAATTGAAGACGGACTTGAGTCTCAATTCATGGGTTTTGGCACGATGTTTTTGAGTTTCATGCATGGAAATATGACATTGGGGTCATATAGCATGAAAGTTGGTTTTTGCTGTGCAATTACCATATAAATCAATGCTAGGGATGCATTGTGGATTGGTATGGGCAAAGACATCAAGGGGAAACCAAAACTAGGACTTTTGGTTAAGGTTTGAGTGAACATTTTTGCTAGTTTTGGGTTTTGTGCCAAACTTGGGAATGGTGATAGATACATTTTGGAATGTATTTTTTCCAAGTACGTGTGGATACCACAAATGTCTCCACAAAATTTGAGATTTTTTGGAGATTTGTGAAAATTCTGACGCATTTCTGAATTTCATCAGAAAGACTGAAATTCTGATTTTCAGAGTATTAGTCGACTGCCCTGGGGGGCAGTCGACTGGTAATGGCTGAATTTTGTATCAACAGCTGGGTATGTGTCTAAATGATGCAAAACAAGTGTATGGGGGGCTAGTACACATTGTTTATGGTCATTGGGGATTAAAAGAACTGATAATTGAGATATTGTTGGGTTCTTTTTGATGTTAGGCAAAGGGGGAGAAGTGTTGGGTTTAAGTTGGGAAAACAAACTTACCTTTGCAAGAAACCCTAGGTTTAGGGGGAGCTAAGATTAAGGGGGAGCATGTTTGCTCCATTCTTGACGTAAGGGGAACCTTGGAGAGGTTCTTAAAAAGCCTTTGTAAGTCCAATGGAGGGGGAGCTTTGGAGAAGCATTAAAAAGCCCGTTTTGCTAAAAATTCCTAACTTGGAGGGTTAGGTGTGGGGAGCCTTGGGATAGATTTTAAAAAGCCCATTTCGGAAAATTCCTAACCTGGAGGGTTAGGTGTAGGATGCCTTAGGATAGGATCCATGTATGCATTGCATTTGCATTTATTTAGAATTATTCTTGCTATCTATTACTCTTTGTTTTCCCTAACTTAAACGTATTGCCAAACATCAAAAATGGAGAGATTGTTAAGGCAATCTGTGATCCGGAGTGATCATGTGTTTTGATGTTTGGGCAAAGGGTTTAAGTTAGGCTTTCTCTTGTGTACTAATATGTGTATGTGAGTGTGCAGGTTGTACAAGTTTACACATATTGACTTGGCTGGATGGCTTCGGTATAGTGAAGGGTTGCATGGAGACATGCTAGAGGCTTGTGTGCACCCGAGGGACCTGATATAGCAGGGATGATGAACCGAGGGGCGCGGACTTTGAGGCGTACATGAAGGATGGCATGGAGACAAGCTGGAGGCTTGTGTGCATCCGAGGGACGAGGGTCGAAGATGAAGAGGGCGCGAAGGCAATAGTCAAGGCTGCTGGTGAAGAGTCAGCTGAGGCAAGGGACAAGAGCCGAGGGAGGAGGACTCCAAGGGCAAGCCGGGAAGTGGACTTCAAAGGGCACACGTGAAGGGTGGCATGGAGGCAAGTCGAGGACTTGCATGCGCATCCGAGGGACGATAGCCGGTGGAAGAGGACTTCAAGGGGCAAGACAAAGGAGTGGACCTAAAGGCACGCGTGGAGGAGGGTCAAGAGAGTGAGTAGGAGTGCTGTTGTAAGCTGGGCAGTCGACTGAGGGTTGTCCAGTCGACTGCCAAAACTCACAGTAGGTTCTGGACCCTGGACCAGTCGACTGCCATTTTGGCAGTCGATTGGTAAGTCACCAGAATTCGAACGTTGGGATGTCAACGGTCGAATTTGAGTGGTGGCAGTCGACTACCCTGGGACCAGTCGACTGCCAGTGGGTTTTCCAGCCCGAGTTCTATTTAAAGAGAACTCGGTTAGGGCTGGTTTTCTTGACGAGTTTGGTCTTGGTTAAGGGCCAAACAGTAGTCTTTGTGCTCAGAGGTTCTCAAGGTGTTGTGATGAGGTTTCTCCACCCATAAGGAGCGACGAGAGCTAGCCGGAGGTTATCCGGGGAGTGATCCACCGACGGATTCTTGGATTAGTCACCCAGTCGGGCTGGATACCAAGCAAATTCTCTTTGTTAGCGTTGTTTATTTTCTTTATTATTGTTTCCGCTGTGCAACTAACAACGCAGGTACAAGAAAGATCTGAGAAATGCTATTCACCCCCCCCCCTCTAGCAGACGTATTCGATCCTACACTGATGTCCTGCTCGGAAGGTAGGCACGAAGTCCTGGTCGAGGACTGGGCACAAAGCCCTGGCAAAGAGCTGGGCACCGAAGACCTGCTCGGAAGGTGGGCAAGAAGACCTAGTTAGGTGCATCGGGCAAAAGTCCAATCAGAGGAGCCGGTTGACAAAAGGTAAACTCTACTAAGAGGAGTAGGTGAGGACGCATTCCCCGTCGAGGGAACAGTAGGCGTCGGTTCGACCTAGGGTTCCATTTGGTAGACCCAAAGTCAGTGTTAGTAATATGAGAGAAGTGTCCTAAGGCAATCGCCTTATAATTGTAAACATTTAATCTAATAAATGATAATTCACTATTTGAGTATACATGTTTGTGTATTTAATTGAGATCTTAAACTCATCTACTGAATGTCCGCAATACAATTCACAGCATAAGAGAACTTGTGATGGGATCACAACTAGTGATTATCTCTAAATGTGCAATTGTGAAGTATTGAAATTATCCCTAGTCGATGAATTGATAAAAACGGACACTATCAATTCTGTTGAGACTAGCATGGGTTATTCTCTAATCAGCTGATTCTCACTGGCTGGTGACATTGGGATGTCCAGAGATAAACATGGATGCTAGTTAAGGGAACTAGTTCATTGGAGTGACTAGCTGTAAGACTTCATATAGGAATCTACATGTAGATATGTCAATGAAGTTCTTTCTGCAGCTTAAGTGCGATGTTCCTTTGACTTGCGGTGTTCAAGTCATCTTGGTCATGGAGACTTATACTTTAACATCTTAAGCAAGCATCACCAAGGAGGTGTGGACCCAGGATGATTGGGTATAAGCCGAAGTGCCCGAAGATGTTTGAACAGCCTACAAAGGATTCACCACTCCTTCCGAGGAGATGTATACCCAGGCCTATCGTCGGATTGTTACTCAAAACCTCTGGCCAGAGTATATCATGTTTAGAGTGCGAGTCTCTTAAATACATGAGAGTAATTAGAAATCCAAAGGACGAGAAAGACACTACTTGGGCTAGGTGTGACGTAGTCAGCCTAGTGGGGACTGACACAAAAAGACCGTGTCCTGAACCAAGTGGGTATAAGATGGTGAACGGAATGGGGCACGATTCATTAGAGCTACTGAAGGGTTTCAGAATTACTTCTGAGGTCAACCGTTGATCTTTCGATTAATTGGGGGTCATGATGTACTACTAGGTGCCACTCATGATCGTTCTATAATTAGTTGATTATAGACGGCCAACATAAATCGAAAGCCTATTTAGTGACACGCACTACGAGTAATCCGAGGGATTTAAAACGAATTGAAAATTAGATTTTCCAATCAAGAGAAATAAGTCGAATCTGAGTTAATCAGAGGCGCAACGGAAGCTAAAATTGGCTAAGTCTTTTGAAGGCTTATTGGGCGAATTAAATGAGTTTAATTCGCGATGGAAACGACTCGGTTTGGCCGGCCAAAGAGGGTGTCCACCCTCTTGGTTTGGCCGGCCATTAAAAAGGGGATAAACCAATTTAATTGGTTTAATTAATAAAATAAATCTAGCGCGATTTGTTTTATAAATTATGGATAAATAAATTTTTGTATAAAGAAATTTATATAAATAAATTTATAGAAATTTATTCTTTTATGGAAATTAAAATGATCCATGGAATGGATTATTTTAATTGTATAAAATCAATTATGAATTGATTTTTCATAATAAGAAAGTTTATAAATTTCTTGTAAAATTTATTCCATAATAAAAGGAGAGATATATTTGTTTTATTATAAAGTTAGTTATAATAAAACTTGGTTTAAACGGAATAATTCATAAGAAATTTATAGGATAAATTTGTTATGAAAATTCTTAAGAATTTGTTTTATTATAAAGCTAGTTATAATAAAACTAGGCATAACGGAATAAGTCATAAGAAATTTTATAAGATAAATTCTTATGATAACTAATTCCGTTATAAGAGAGACTTGGCAAGGGAGAGGCCACTATAAAAGGAACCAAAGGCAAGCCTTGGATTCCAATCGATAGAGCTATCAAGAGATTATTTCTCTCCCTCTCTCTCTTATTCTCTCTTCTCTCTTCCCCTTAGGGCCGGCGCCCCTTAGGGCATCATAGGGCCGGCACCCCTTTGCAACCTAGGGCCGCACTCCATCTCTCCAAGTGGTTGCCGTGAGCCACAACACCAAGGAGAAGCCAACCAAGAAGAAGAAGAAGCGGATCGGATCTCCCTCCTTCCCAGAATTTAGATTCCGTTTCCTTTTGGTTAGTTTCCTATCTTTTCTCTTGTTCTTCTAGTTGTGCCTTCCGAGAATCTAGTAGTTCTCGTCGGCAGAAAACTCGTGGCTTTGCGAAGTCATCCCGAAGAGAACTCGGCGTGGACCCGAATAGAGGCGGAGCTTCCAAGGAACGCTACGGTTGGATCTCGTCCCTTACTTCGAGTTACGAGAGGTATAATGTAAATTAGTTTACTTTTCCGCAAAAGTTTTATTTTATGATTATGTCCACACACCATAAGGTTGCATGCTAGATACTTGGTTAAAATAATTTAAGAAATTATTTTATGCTAATTCTTCCGCTGCACGTAAAAATTTAAAATTTTACGAACCCGTATCCTTGTTGACATGCACCCGGTCCCAACAGTGGTATCAGAGCCGGTTAGTGTTCGACATAATCGTATAATTGTTTTGTGGAAAACTTTGTCATGATCTCAATTTCGGAAAAATTTTCCAATTATGGAAGCTTTCAAATTATAATAAATTTTAGATTTAGGAATTTTAAAGTTTGGAAATCCTCATGAAATTTCGTAAACGTTTGAAATTTTCTAGTTTCTGAAATTTTATAATAATTGTGAAAACTTCCCATCTCTGGAAACTTTCCAATTTTGGAAATTTTTCTATTGTAGAAATTTTCCAATCTTGGAAATATGTAAGTTTTCTTTGTACCAGAAACTTACAATTATTCTGAAAACCTATTTTTGAAATCTCGTAATTTTGGGCACTTTCTTTTAAGAAAGTCTAGACAAATTCATGGACAGTTAATTGACAATTAAATTTGAATTGGTTTTTAAATTGACAACAAAATTCTTTACTTTGGATTGAGCCTCGGGGAGCCGTCCAATTTAAAGTTAGTTGTTGTAATTTAATTTCCTAATTTTTAATTGAAATTGTCATGTTTGATTTGGATTGAGCCTCGGGGAGCCGTCCAATTGGATTTACAACACATTACTTTTCTTTGGGTATCTGAGTCTTGGGGAGCCACCCTTAGAAAACGATTTGTTGTAATTAATTAAATCCATGAATAAAATATGTTTTAAGAGGTGATGCTCTTACATATTGTTGTCTCCAAAATTAATTAGGAAAATGGTTTCCTATAGAGTTTTCTTAAATGAGATTTTCATGAAAATAATATGTAGTTGAATTAAGGGATTTGTCTCTTAATTTAATAAGATTTGATTTAGAGAAATCAAAGTCTTGAACATATTATTTCTGAAATTAATTATGACAATTTAGGAAATTGTTTCCCAAAACAATTCCTTCAATATAGTATGAAATAGAATTAGGAAATCCGGTTCCTAATTCTATTAATGAGACTTGATAACTTGAGTCACATACATACTTTATTAAGGAAATCGTTAGTCATAACACGTCATGAATGTGCTTAGAAAAGATGAGACTAAAAACCCCTTACAAAATATTAAGGCAAACACCTTCCATTAATATGGTTAGAATCGGAGTTTTGTTTCTCGATTGGGTTGATGGACACATCCATGCCCGACTTGAACCTCAACATGTTCAAATTAGTTTATGAATAATATAGTTGGAGTCAGAGGTCAATCCTTAGTTTTGGTTGTTGGACACATCCAAACCTGACTAAACGGTTGAATGAGCTCCAACCATATTAAAACTATTTCTTGATTAATGGGTCAGCCTTAAGCTTGGAGCATCGATTTGTTGTGCCACAGCCAAGGTCGATGTAAAGAGAGGTGCAGTTGGGTGCTATGTATATGATGCATACTTGTTAATGAGTTAACAACCCAATAATTTATGCAAACATTCAATTAGTTGATAGCATAATGTGATAGTTACATATATGTGATATGTAATTGGTATAATTACCTACCTTCATAGCTAAGAAAAACTTGATGGCCACAGCCATGGTGGTTCTTATCTATGGTTGGATATCAACCTATTTGGAGATGTTCCTATGATCTCCCGAATTGATAATAAGGGTTATTCAATTTGAAAAATAAATAGGATTTCAATTTATGTATATTGATACATTCTTTAATCATTCTTCTCACATAATCTCAATTTGAATTTCTAGGATAATCACTCGATCATGTCTTCTTTAAGCTTGCGTTCCATTTTGGACACCAATAAACTGACTGGGCCAAACTTCATGGACTGGCTTCGAAATCTGAGGATAGTCCTCAAGGCAGAGAAGCTTGCTTATGTCCTTGAAGATCTACTTCCCAACCGTCCTCCTGAAAACACAACTCCAGACCAGTTTCCTGAGTTGCTCAACCTGCTGAAGACTGTAGAGCCTTCTGTGAAGCAGGATCAAAAGACGGTACTGTTAGTTGGTTCCTCGAAGAAAGGTTCTAAGAGGAAGGCCAATGAACAGAATAAGGGAAAGAAGAAAAAGGCCAAAAAGACTGAAAATACCCTAAAAGGCACTTGCCATCACTGTGACAAGGAGGGTCACTGGCGAAGAAACTGCAAGGTTTATCTAGAGTCCTTGAAAGAGAAGGCATCCGATGCCCCATCCTCTTCAAGTATCTTCGTTATTAAATGTCATTCTATTTCCTCAAACACTTGGGTACTTGATACTGGGTGTAGCTCACATATATGTAATGACATACAGGGCTAAGGAATAGAAGAAGACTCGTCAAAGAGAAGCGAATTTGCGAGTTGGAAACGGAGCAAAGATTACTGCTGTTGCCATCAGAACATATTTGCTAAAGCTCCCCACTGAACATGTCTTAGAATTGGATAATTGTTATTTTGTTCCTTCGTTAATAAAGAACATTGTATCTATTTCATGTTTGAATGAAAAGGTTATCATTTAACTTTCAGTAACAATTGTTGTTACATAACTTTAAATGGCGTTCTTTTATGGGAATGGAACTTTGTGCAATGGCATCTACATGTTAGATTTATCCAGTGACGTTTTCAATATCGAAGTTAGCAGCAAACGTGCTCGAATAGATAATCGAATAGACTCCTACACGTGGCACTGTCGTCTTGGCCATATAAGTAAGAAACGCATGACCGAATTACACCCGATGTGAATTTTGGAATCATTTGAACCCGGTTCATTTGATACATGCGAATCATGCTTAAAAGGCAAGATGACCAAATTACCCTTTTCCGGAAAAGGTAATCCAGTGGGAGAATTGCTTGGTCTAATACATACCGATGTATGTGGACCAATGTCAACTCTAGCACAAGGAGGCTATAGCTACTTCATCACCTTTATCGATGATCACTCACGATTCGGGTATGTGTTCTTAATGAAACACAAATCTGAAGCTTTTGAGAAATTCAAAGAGTTCAGAAATGAAGTAGAGAAACAACTTGGCAAAAGTATTAAAATACTTCGATCCGATCGGGGTGGTGAATACTTAAGTCAAGAGTTTCAAGATTATCTTAGGGACAATGGGATACTGTCCCAATGGACTCCGCCATATACACCACAGCATAATGGTGTATCTGAGAGGCGCAACCGAACCTTGATGGACATGGTTAGGTCTATGATGAATCATGCAACTCTTCCAAAATCCTTTTGGGGCTATGCACTTAAGACAGCTGTTTACTTGCTAAACAGAGTCCCGACCAAGGTAGTCTCTACTACTCCATATGAGATCTGGAATAGTAAGAAACCTCACTTAACTCACCTTAAGATATGGGGTTGTCCTGCTTATGTGAAGCGGTTGTATCAGACAAATTGGATGCTAAGTCTGATAAATGTCTATTTATTGGATACCCTAAGGAAACGAAGGGTTACCAATTCTATCATCCCTTGGAACAAAAGGTGTTTGTTTCAAGGCATGCTGTATTTCTAGAAAAGAATTTCTNACATATATGTGATATGTAATCGGTATAATTACCTACCTTCATAGCTAAGAAAAACTTGATGGCCACAGCCATGGTGGTTCTTATCTATGGTTGGATATCAACCTATTTGGAGATGTTCCTATGATCTCCCGAATTGATAATAAGGGTTATTCAATTTGAAAAATAAATAGGATTTCAATTATGTATATTGATACATTCTTTAATCATTCTTCTCACATAATCTCAATTTGAATTTCTAGGATAATCACTCGATCATGTTTCTTTAAGCTTGCGTTCCATTTTTGGACACCAATAAACTGACTGGGCCAAACTTCATGGACTGGCTTCGAAATCTGAGGAATAGTCCTCAAGGCAGAGAAGCTTGCTTATGTCCTTGAAGATCTACTTCCCAACCGTCCTCCTGAAAACACAACTCCAGACCAGTTTCCTGAGTTGCTCAACCTGCTGAAGACTGTAGAGCCTTCTGTGAAGCAGGATCAAAAGACGGTACTGTTAGTTGGTTCCTCGAAGAAAGGTTCTAAGAGGAAGGCCAATGAACAGAATAAGGGAAAGAAGAAAAAGGCCAAAAAGACTGAAAATACCCTAAAAGGCACTTGCCATCACTGTGACAAGGAGGGTCACTGGCGAAGAAACTGCAAGGTTTATCTAGAGTCCTTGAAAGAGAAGGCATCCGATGCCCCATCCTCTTCAAGTATCTTCGTTATTAAATGTCATTCTATTTCCTCAAACACTTGGGTACTTGATACTGGGTGTAGCTCACATATATGTAATGACATACAAGGGCTAAGGAATAGAAGAAGACTCGTCAAAAGAGAAGCGAATTTGCGAGTTGGAAACGGAGCAAAGATTACTGCTGTTGCCATCAGAACATATTTGCTAAAGCTCCCCACTGAACATGTCTTAGAATTGGATAATTGTTATTTTGTTCCTTCGTTAATAAAGAACATTGTATCTATTTCATGTTTGAATGAAAAAGGTTATCATTTAACTTTCAGTAACAATTGTTGTTACATAACTTTAAATGGCGTTCTTTATGGGAATGGAACTTTGTGCAATGGCATCTACATGTTAGATTTATCCAGTGACGTTTTCAATATCGAAGTTAGCAGCAAACGTGCTCGAATAGATAATCGAATAGACTCCTACACGTGGCACTGTCGTCTTGGCCATATAAGTAAGAAACGCATGACCGAATTACACCGATGTGAAATTTTGGAATCATTTGAACCCGGTTCATTTGATACATGCGAATCATGCTTAAAAGGCAAGATGACCAAATTACCCTTTTCCGGAAAAGGTAATCCAGTGGGAGAATTGCTTGGTCTAATACATACCGATGTATGTGGACCAATGTCAACTCTAGCACAAGGAGGCTATAGCTACTTCATCACCTTTATCGATGATCACTCACGATTCGGGTATGTGTTCTTAATGAAACACAAATCTGAAGCTTTTGAGAAATTCAAAGAGTTCAGAAATGAAGTAGAGAAACAACTTGGCAAAAGTATTAAAATACTTCGATCCGATCGGGGTGGTGAATACTTAAGTCAAGAGTTTCAAGATTATCTTAGGGACAATGGGATACTGTCCCAATGGACTCCGCCATATACACCACAGCATAATGGTGTATCTGAGAGGCGCAACCGAACCTTGATGGACATGGTTAGGTCTATGATGAATCATGCAACTCTTCCAAAATCCTTTTGGGGCTATGCACTTAAGACAGCTGTTTACTTGCTAAACAGAGTCCCGACCAAGGTAGTCTCTACTACTCCATATGAGATCTGGAATAGTAAGAAACCTCACTTAACTCACCTTAAGATATGGGGTTGTCCTGCTTATGTGAAGCGGGTTGTATCAGACAAATTGGATGCTAAGTCTGATAAATGTCTATTTATTGGATACCCTAAGGAAACGAAGGGTTACCAATTCTATCATCCCTTGGAACAAAAGGTGTTTGTTTCAAGGCATGCTGTATTTCTAGAGAAAGAGTTTCTTTTACAAGAAAACAGTGGGAGTGGGATTGAACTTGATGAAGTTCAAGAAACTCCAATAGACATTACAGAGACACCTAGTCTAGGCCCACAACCGATAATTCATAGTGATGAGCTATCAGTTGAACCTAAAACTACACCACCTCTTCGTAGGTCTGATAGGACACGCAACATTCCAGAGAGATACGAATTTCTCGTAAGTGAATCGAACGACGTGTTGCTCATTGGCGATGACGAACCTATCAGTTATGAAGATGTTCTGAAAAGTTTAGAAAGAGACAAATGGCTTGAAGCCATGAAGTCGGAAATGGATTCCATGTACGAAAATCAAGTATGGGACTTGGTTAACCCACCCGAAGGGATTAAGCCCATAGGGTGCAAGTGGGTTTTCAAGAAGAAAACCGACATGGAAGGTAATGTTGTTACCTTTAAGGCTAGATTAGTGGCAAAAGGATATCGTCAGAAGCAAGGAATTGATTATGACGAAACCTATTCGCCAGTAGCTATGATTAAATCCATTCGGATGCTCCTAGCCATAGAAGCTCATTATGATTATGAGATATGGCAAATGGATGTGAAAACAGCTTTCCTTAATGGAAACCTGCTTGAGGATGTATACATGATACAACCTGAAGGTTTCACATCGGTTGATAAAACCAAAGTATGCAAGCTTCGACGATCCATATATGGACTGAAGCAAGCATCTAGGAGCTGGAACATCCGTTTTGATGAGACAATCAAAGAGTTTGATTTCTCACAAAATCCTGACGAACCTTGTGTGTACAAGAAGGTTAGTGGGAGTGCAGTCGTATTCCTAGTATTATATGTCGATGACATCTTACTTATAGGAAACGATATATCAGTCTTACAGACAGTTAAAATTTGGTTGTCCAAAACTTTCTCCATGAAAGACCTGGGAGAAGCAACCTATATCCTTGGGATTAGAATCTATAGAGATAGATCAAAACGGTTACTTGGTCTTTCGCAGTCTACATATATAGACCGAGTGCTAAAAAGGTTTAGCATGTCAGAATCCAAGAAAGGTTACCTTCCCATCAGGCATGGGATCAACCTTTCAAAGTCTATGTGTCCGCGCACAGAAGACGAGAGGATTTGCATGAATAAGATACCTTATGCATCCGCGATAGGATCTATCATGTATGCTATGTTATGTACTAGGCCCGATGTATCATATGCTCTGAGTGTCACGAGCAGATACCAATCTGATCCAGGGATGGATCATTGGGCGGCTGTAAAGACAATCCTTAAGTACTTAAGAAGAACTAAGGATGTGTTCCTAATATATGGAGAAGGAAATATGGTAATACGTGGGTATACAGATGTCAGTTTTCAGACAGATAAGGATGACTCCAAATCGCAGTCTGGATACGTATTTACTTTGAATGGAGGCGCAGTATGTTGGAAAAGTTTCATACAAGACACCGTAGCGGATTCTGCCACGGAAGCGGAATATATCGCAGCTTCGGAAGCAGCAAAGGAAGCAGTTTGGATCAAAAAGTTTGTCTCAGAACTTGGTGTGGTTCCAACCATTGATGAAGCAGCGAAGGAACCAAGGTCTCATCAGCGATCCAAACACGTGCTTCGACGCTATCATCTGATCAGAGAGATTATAAGTAGGAATGACATACAAATTGAGAGAGTTCCCACTGAAAGGAATATAGCGGATCCTTTAACTAAGGCCTTGCCTCAAAGCAAGTTTGAGGGTCATGTTAGAGCCTGTGGTATTGGATACCGTAGCGATTGGCATTAGCCAAGTTGGAGTTTGTTAGTAATATGAGAGAAGTGTCCTAAGGCAATCGCCTTATGATTGTAAACATTTATTCTAATAAATGATAATTCACTATTTGAGTATAAATATTTGTGTATTTGATTGAGATCTTAAACTCATCTACTGAATGTCCGCAATACAATTCACAGCATAAGAGAATTTGTGATGGGATCACAACTAGTGATTATCTTTAAATGTGCAATTGTGAAGTATTGAAATTATCCCTAGTCGATGAATTGATAAAAACGGACACTATCAATTCTGTTGAGACTAGCATGGGTTATTCTCTAATCAGCTGATTCTCACTGGCTGGTGACATTGGGATGTCCAGAGATAAACATGGATACTAGTTAAGGGAACTAGTTCATTGGAGTGACTAGCTGTAAGACTTCATATGGGAATCTACATGTAGATATGTCAATGAAGTTCTTTCTGCAGCTTAAGTGCGATGTTCCTTTGACTTGCGGTGTTCAAGTCATCTTGGTCATGGAGACTTATACTTTAACATCTTAAGCAAGCATCTCCAAGGAGGTGTGGACCCAGGATGATTGGGTATAAGCTGAAGTGCCCGAAGATGTTTGAACAGCCTACAAAGGATTCACCACTCCTTCCGAGGAGATGTATACCCAGGCCTATCGTCGGATTATTACTCAAAACCTCTGGCCAGAGTATATCATGTTTAGAGTGCGAGTCTCTTAAATACATGAGAGTAATTAGAAATCCAAAGGATGAGAAAGACACTACTTGGGCTAGGTGTGACGTAGTCAGCCTAGTGGGGACTGACACAAAAAGACCGTGTCCTGAACCAAGTGGGTATAAGATGGTGAACGGAATGGGGCACGATTCATTAGAGCTGCTGAAGGGTTTCAGAATTACTTCTAAGGTCAACCGTTGATCTTTCGATTAATTGGGGGTCATGATGTACTACTAGGTGCCACTCATGATCGTTCTATAATTAGTTGATTATAGACGGCCAACATAAATCGAAAGCCTATTTAGTCACACGCACTACGAGTAATCCGAGGGATTTAAAACGAGTTGAAAATTGGATTTTCCAATCAAGAGAAATAAGTCGAATCTGAGTTAATCAGAGGCGCAACGGTAGCTAAAATTGGCTAAGTCTTTTGAAGGCTTATTGGGCAAATTAAATGAGTTTAATTCGCGATGGAAACGGCTTGGTTTGGCCGGCCAAAGAGGGTGTCCACCCTCTTGGTTTGGCCGGCCATTAAAAAGGGGATAAACCAATTTAATTGGTTTAATTAATAAAATAAATCTAGCGCGATTTGTTTTATAAATTATGGATAAATAAATTTTTGTATAAAGAAATTTATATAAATAAATTTATAGAAATTTATTCTTTTATGGAAATTAAAATGATCCATGGAATGGATTATTTTAATTGTATAAAATCAATTATGAATTGATTTTTCCATAATAAGAAAGTTTATAAATTTCTTGTAAAATTTATTCCATAATAAAAGGAGAGATATATTTGTTTTATTATAAAGTTAGTTATAATAAAACTTGGTTTAAACGGAATAATTCATAAGAGAATTTATAGGATAAATTTGTTATGAAAATTCCGTTAAGAGAATTTGTTTTATTATAAAGTTAGTTATAATAAAACTAGGCATAACGGAATAAGTCATAAGAAATTTTATAAGATAAATTTCTTATGATAACTAATTCCGTTATAAGAGAGACTTGGCAAGGGAGAGGCCACTATAAAAGGAACCAAAGGCAAGCCTTGGATTCCCAATCGATAGAGCTATCAAGAGATTTATTTCTCTCCCTCTCTTTCTTATTCTCTCTTCTCTCTTCCCCCTTAGGGCCGGCGCCCCTTAGGGCATCTTAGGGCCGGCACCCCTTTGCAAACCCTAGGGTCGACACTCCATCTTCTCCAAGTGGTTGCCGTGAGCCAACAACACCAAGGAGAAGCCAACCAAGAAGAAGAAGAAGCGGATCGGATCTCCCTCCTTCCCGGAATTTAGATTCCGTTTCCTTTTGGTTAGTTTCCTATCTTTTCTCTTGTTCTTCTAGTTGTGCCTTCCGAGAATCTAGTAGTTCTCGTCGGCACAAAACTCGTAGCTTTGCGAAGTCATCCCGAAGAGAACTCGGCGTGGACGCGAATAGAGGCGGAGCTTCCAAGGAACGCTACGGTTGGATCTCGTCCCTTACTTCGAGTTACGAGAGGTATAATGTAAATTAGTTTACTTTTCCACAAAAGTTTTATTTTATGATTATGTCCACACACCATAAGGTTGCATGCTAGATACGTGGTTAAAATAATTTAAGAAATTATTTTATGCTAATTCTTCCGCTGCACGTAAAAATTTAAAATTTTACGAACCCGTATCCTTGTTGACATGCACCCGGTCCCAACAGTCAGAACTAACACAGCTAAGGCTGTATAAACCTATCATTTCTTGCCTTGTTTGTTGTGGAACTAACCTTGGATGCGGGGACCAAAGGAACGTGTTTCTGCAGCTCAAAACGTCCCAAAGGAGAGGGGCAGCAGCTGGGCTAGGCGCCCGGGAGGTCCCGGGTGCCCAAGGTCAAAGCCAAATGAGCAGTTGAGCAAGAATCGCTTCGGAAGCTCACTGGGCCAGACACCCTCAAGCTCTCGGGTGCCCTGATGGTCCCGGGCACCCTGGATGCCTCGGGCGCCATTGGTCCAAGCCAACAAGCAATCGAAGCGAATTCAGCCGAGAAGCCAGCAGACCAATTCAACCGGGGCTCCCCCAGTGTCCCGGGCACCCCCGTCAGCTCCGAGCCCGATTCTGGAGGGATAAGCGCTGACTGAGCTTCGGATGAGAGTTCTCGGATCCGAAGGCACGTGTCAGGCGCCCTCAGCGTCCCGGGCACCCCCAGGAGTGCTATAAAAGGGGCTCGGCCCCTAAGGCTTCACAATCAATTTTTTCCAACGCCTCTATACTCTTCGTTCAAGCGCTCTGCTCCGGAAAACTCCGATCTCGAGATTCTAGCGCCGACGACGACCCTCTGCTCCGAAGTACAATCCACACCGGGCGTCGGTAACGAAAAATATAATTGTTTATTTACTACACTACAATTGTAACATTTTTCTGTAAACATTTGCGCACATATAGAATTGCCCGCAGTAAACAGTCAAGGACCGTGGGCCTTGGAGTAGGAGCCGACCGCGACTCCGTACCAAGTAAAAGTGCTTGAGTTCTTGTGCTGTGTTTATTTAAATTTCTGCTGCGCATTCTCTTTTCAAATCCGAAACGCTTTCACGATATTCACCCCCCCCCCTCTATCGTGTTTTCTCGATCCAACACATATGACGAGGCACTCCAAGATAAAGATGCGGTATCTTGGCAAAGGGCGATGAATTCTGAGATAGAATCTATGGATTCTAATCATGTTTAGGAGCTAGTAGAACCACCCAATGGTGTAAAAGTCATTGGATGAAAGTGGATCTACCAAAGAAAGAGAGGATCAGACAGGAAGGTAGAGACCTTCAAAGCAAGACTTGTTGCGAAGGGATATACTCAGAAAGAGGGTATCAATTATGAGCAGACCTTTTCATCGGTAGCCATGCTTAAGTCAATCTGGATTCTCTTATCTATTATCGCTTATATGGATTATGAGGATTGTCAGATGGATGTCAAGACAGCTTTCCTTAACGGAAGTCTTGAGGAAAACATCTATATGAAGCAACCAGAGAGATTCATTGTGAAGGGCAAAGAGCATCTTGTGTGTAAGCTTAATCGGTCCATTTATGGATTGAAGCAAGCTTCACTATCTTGGAACATCTACTTTGATGAGGTAATCCAGTCTTATGGATTTATTCAGAGCCCGGATGAGTCTTGTGTATACAAGAGATGTGACGGAAACGTAGTGGTATTTCTTGTACTATATGTAGATGACATTTTGCTCATTGGCAACAATGTCAAAGTGTTATCAAACGTAAGGGTATGGTTGTGCAAATAGTTTGATATGAAGGATTTGGGAGAAGCGGGACACATCCTTGGGATCAAGGTTATAAGGGATCACAAGAAAAGGATGTTGTGCTTATCTCAAGCTTCATACATAGACACTATCCTAGCTCTTTTTAGGATGCAAAACTCCAAGAAAGGTTTTCTACCTTTTCGGCATGGAGTACCTCTATCTAAGGAGATGTGTCCTAAAACATCAAAGGAGATAGAGGAGATGAAGGCGGTTCCTTATGCTTCGGTTGTGGGAAGCCTCATGTATGCTATGTTATTTACGAGACCGGATATCTGCTTTGCTGTGGACATGGTTAGCAGATATCAGAGTAATCCAGGACAGGGACATTGGACTGCGGTAAAGCATATATTGAAGTACCTGAGAAGGACTAGGGATTATATGCTAGTTTACCAGGTAGATCAATTATTCCCTGTGGGTTACATGGATTTTGACTTCCAATCAGATAGGGATAAAGGTAAGTCTACCTCGGGATATGTGTTTACTTTAGGAGGTGGAGCCATAGTATGGAGGAGTGTCAAGCAGAAATGCGTGGCGGACTCCACGATGGAAGTTGAGTATGTGGCAGCCTCTTAGGCGGCCAAAGAAGTTGTATGACTCAGGAACTTCTTGATGGACTTGGATGTGATTCCTGGTTTGCCTAGAGCTATCACAATTTATTGTGATAACCATGGTGTAGTTGCAAACTCGAATGAACCACAAGCCCATAATGCAAATAAACACATAGAGTGCAAGTACCGCCTGATACGAGAGATCGTAAAACGTGGAGAAGTTGTTGTCGCCAAGATTGCATCAGAGGACAACTTGGCAGATCGCTTCACTAAGGCCCTTCCATCCAGAGCTTTTGATAGGCATGTGGAGGGTATGAGAGTCAGATGTTTGGCATTGTGATGGCAGCATAGTCTTTTAGTATAAGTGAGAGATTGTTAGGATGTATACTGAATCCTAGCTTTTGTATGAACATCTACATTTTGGAATGATAATCACATGATCATTGTTTCAATTTTATATTTGTGATATACATGCTATTGTCCAATACATTACATTGTAGATAACATAGTATGTAGTGTCACACAGAAGATCATGTTATCAGTCCCCTATAGATTATAAGTAGAGGCTCACAACCTAGATGGTTTTGGACAAACCATTGGCATGGTTGTAGTGTAATTTGGTATTGGTTTATCTTGGACATAGAATTGCACTAGTACACTTTGTGTGTATTGAACAAAACCGATATAGAGGTGATTCAATTTATACTGACTATATAATTGAATCAGACTTCAGATATTATGGTGTACATGCTCTTAATCCCGATATAATAACGGGCGCATGGACTTAATATCTATTTCTTTGATTTACCAATGGGTGAAATTTATTTGTTAAATCAATAGCCCGATAAGTTAGGAAATAATATTATTTACATGGTGTGTCGTTGATTATAGAAAGAAACTGTGTCCTGATACGTCAGGTAGATGATGCCCCCTTGAGGAGCTCATAAAGTTCATCATGAAAATCCTGCAGGTGGACTTGGTCCTACATGATGATAAGGTTGAGTGGTACTACTCATGGAGTTAGATATTAATTAATTAAATTATCAGTAATTTAATTAATTAATGGACATTTGATATCTTAAACACGGGGAGATTTTTAATACATAATAGGTGGAGCCTATATTTATATATGGGGGTTGGTGAGGTAGATCAATCATGATCCTTTAGTGGATTGGATCATCATTAATGGATCGGACTTTGATCCATTAGGTCGCCAACACCCAACTCCTCATGGTTCCTATTGTAGCATATATATACCTCATGTGTTATGAGACCAAGGATAGAACTGTTAGTGATATGAGAGAAGTGTCCTAAGGCAATCGCCTTATGATTGTAAACATTTATTTTAATAAATGATAATTCACTATTTGAGTATACATGTTTGTATTTGATTGGGATCTTAAACTCATATACTGAATGTCCGCCATACAATTCACAGCATAAGAGAATTTATGATGGGATCACAACTAGTGAGTATCATTAAATGTGCAAATGTGAATTGTTGGAAATATCCCTAGTCGATGAATTGATAAATACGGACATTATCAATTCTGTTGAGACTAGCATGGGTTATTCTCTATTCAGCTGATTCTCACTGGCTGGTGACATTGGGATGTCAGGAGATAAACATGGATGCTAGTTAAGGGAACTAGTTCATTGGAGTGACTAGCTGTAAGACTTCATATGGGAATCTACATGTAGATATGTCAATGAAGATCTTACTGCGGCTTAAGTGCGATGTTCCTTTGACTTGCCGTGTTCAAGTCATCTTGGTTATGGAGACTTATACTTTGACATCTTAAGCAAGCATCTCCAAGGAGGTGTGGACCCAGGATGATCAGGTATAAGCCGAAGTGCCCGAAGATGTTTGAACAGCCTACAAAGGATTCACCACTCCTTGCGAGGAGATGTATACCCAGGCCTATCGTCGGATTGTTACTCAAAGCCTCTGGCCAGAGCATATCATGTTAAGAGTGCGAGTCTCTTAAATACATGAGAGTAATTAGAAATCCAAAGGATGAGAAAGACACTACTTGGGCTAGGTGTGACGTAGTCAGCCTAGTGGGGACTGACACCATTGACCGTGTCCTGAACCAAGTGGGTATAAGGTGGTGAAAGGAATGGGGCACGACTCATTAGAGCTGCTGAAGGGTTTCAGAATAATTTCTTCTGAGGTCAAACCGTTGATCTTTTGATTAATTGGGGATCATGATGTACTACTAGGTGCCACTCATGATCGTTCTATAATTAATTAAATTATAAACGGCCAACATAAATCGAAAGCCTATTTAGTCACACGCACTACGAGTAATCCGAGGGATTTAAAACGAGTTGAAAATTAGATTTTCCGATTAAGAGAAATAAGTCGAATCTGAGTTAGTCAGAGGCGCAATGGAAGCTAAAAATGGCTAAGTCTTTTGAAGGCTTTTTGGGCGAATTAAATGAGTTTAATTCGTGGCGGTCCGGGTTGGTTTGGCCGGCCAAAGAGGGTGTCAAAACCCTCTTTGGTGGCCGGCCAAATAAGAGGAGAAAAACCAATTTAATTGGTTTAATTAATAAAATAAATCTAGTGTGATTTATTTTATAAATTATGGATAAATAAATTTGTATAAAGAAATTTATATAAATAAAATTTATAGAAATTTATTCTTTTATGGAAGATTAAAATAATCCATGAATTGGTTTATTTTAATTTTATAAAATCAATTATGAATTGATTTTTCCATAATAAGAAAGTTTATAAATTTCTTATAAAAATTTATTCCATAATTTAAAGAGAAGAAGAATTAGTTTTATTATAAATTAGTTTATAATAAAGACTTGGTTTAAACGGAATAATTAATAAGAAAATTTATAAGATAAATTTCTTATAACCAATTCCGTTAATTCCGTTAATTCGGTTTAGAGGGAGACTTAGCAAAGGAGTTGCTACTATATAAAGGAACCAAAGGCTAGCCCTTTATTCCAATCAATTAAGAGATTAAGGATTCTCTCTCTCTCTTTCTTAATCTCTCCTCTCCTCCTTCTCTTCTTCCTCCCTTAGGGCCGGCGCACCCTAGCTCCTCTAGGGCCGGCGCCCAACCACAACCAAGGAGGTGGTGCCGTGAGCATTAAAGAAGAAGGAGAACCCGAACACGAAGAAGAAGAAGCGGATTGCGATTCCTCTCTTCCCGGAATTTGATTCTGTTACTTCGTTGGTTAGTTTTTCCATTATTTCTCTTATTCTTCTAGTTGTGCCTTCCGAGAATCTAGTAGTTCTCGTCGGCACAAAACTCGTGACTTTGTGAAGTCATCCCGAAGAGAACTCGGCGTGGACGCGAATAGAGGCGGAGCTTCCAAGGGACGCTACGGTTGGATCTCGTCCCTTACTTCGAGTTACGAGAGGTACTTAGTAAATTAGTTTACTTTTCCGCAAAGTTTTATTTTATGATTATGTCAACACACCATAAGATTGCATGCTAGATACGAAGTTAAAATAATTTAGGAAATTATTTTATGCAAACTCTTCCGCTGCACGTAAAAATTTTAAATTTTACGAACTCGTATCCTTGTCGACATGCACCCGGTCCCAACAGTGGTATCAGAGCCGGTTAGTGTTCGACTTAATCATATAATTGTTTTGTGGAAAACTTTGTCATGATCTCAATTTCGGAAAATTTTTCCAATTATGGAAACTTTCAAATTATAATAAATTTTAGAATTAGGAATTTCAAAGTTTGGAAATCCTCATGAAATTTCGCAAACGTTTGAAATTTTCTAGTTTCTAAATTTTTATAATAATTGTGAAAATTTCCCATCTTTGGAAACTTTCCAATTTTGGAAATTTTTCTATTTTAGAAAATTTTCAACTTTGGAAATATGTAAGTTTTCTTTGTACCAGAAACTTACAATTATTCTGAAAACCTATTTTCGAAATCTCGCAATTTTGGGCACTTTCTTTTAAGAAAGTCTAGACAAATTCATGGACAGTTAATTGACAATTAAATTTGAATTGGTTTTTAAATTGACAACAAAATTCTTTATTTTGGATTGAGCCTCGGGGAGCCGTCCAATTTAAAGTTAGATGTTGTAATTTAATTTCCCAATTTTAATTGAAATTGTCATGTTTGATTTGGATTGAGCCTCGGGGAGCCGTCCAATTGGATTTACAACACTTTACTTTTCTTTGGGTATCTGAGCCTCGGGGAGCCACCCTTAGAAAACGATTTGTTGTAATTAATCAAATCCATGAATAAAATATGTTTTAAGAGGTGATGCTCTTACATATTGTTGTCTCCAAAATTAATTAGGAAAATGGTTTCCTATAGAGTTTTCTTAAATGAGATTTTCATGAAAATAATATGTAGTTGAATTAAGGGATTTGTCTCTTAATTTAATAAGATTTGATTTAGAGAAATCAAAGTCTTGAACATATTATTTCCGAAATTAATTATGACAATTTAGGAAATTGTTTCCCAAAGCAATTCCTTTAATAAAGTGTGAAATTAGAATTAAGGAAATCCGGTTCCTAATTCAATTCATGAGACTTGATAAATTAAGTCACATACATACTTTATTAAGGAAATCGTTAGTCATGACATATGTCATGAATGTGCATTAAAAGGTAAAAGATGAGACCAAAACCCCTTACAAAATATTAAGGCCAACACCTTCCATTAATATGGTTAGAATCGGAGTTTTGTTTCTCGTTTGGGTTGATGGACACATCCATGCCCGACTTGAACCTTAACATGTTCAAACCATGGAATTAGTTTATGAATAATATAGTTGGAGTCAGAGGTCAATCCTTAGTTTTGGTTGTTGGACACATCCAAGCCTGACTAAACGGTTGAATGAGCTCCAACCATATTAAAACTATTTCTTGATTAATGGGTCAGCCTTAAGCTTGGAGCATCGATTTGTTGTGCCACAGCCAAGGTCGATGTGAAGAGAGGTGCAGTTGGGTGCTATGTATATGATGCATACTTGTTAATGAGTTAACAACCTAATGATTTATGCAAACATTCAATTAGTTGATAGCATAAAGTGATAGTTACATATATGCGATGTGTAATCGGTAAAATTACCTACCTTCATAGCTAAGAAAAACTTGATGGCCACAGCCATGGTGGTTCTTATCTATGGTTGGATATCAACCTATTTGGAGATGTTCCTACGATCTCCCGAATTGATAATAAGGGTGATTCAATTCGTAAAATAAATAGGATTTAATTTATGTATGTTGATACATTATTTAATCAATCTTCTCACATAATCTCAATTTGTATTTCTAAGATAATCACTCGATCATGTCTTACATAAACTTGCGTTCCATTTTGGACACCAATAAACTGACTGGGCCGAACTTCATGGACTGGCTTCGAAACCTGAGGATAGTCCTCAAGGCAGAAAAGCTTGCTTATGTCCTTGAAGAACAACTTCCCAACCGTCCTTCTAAAGATGCAACTCTAGACCAGTTTCCAGAGTTGCTCAACCTGCTGAAGACTGTAGAGCCTTCTGTAAAGCAGGATCAGAAGACAATACTGTTAGTTGGATCCTCGAAGAAAGGTTCTAAGAGGAAGGCCAAAGAACAGAATAAAGGGAAGAAGAAAAAGGCCAAAAAGACCGGAAAAACCCCAAAAGACACTTGCCATCATTGTGGCAAGGAGGGTCACTGGCGAAGAAACTGCAAGGTTTATCTTGAGTCCTTGAAGAAGAAGGCATCCGATGCCCCATCTTCTTTAGGTATCTTCGTTATTGAATGTCACTCTATTTCCTCAAATACCTGGGTACTTGATACTGGGTGTGGCTCACAGATATGTAATGACATAAAGGGGCTAAGGAATAGAAGAAGGCTCGTCAAGGGAGAAGCGAATTTGCGAGTTGGAAATGGAGCAAAGGTTGCTGCTATTGCCATCGGAACATATTTGCTAAAGCTCCCGACTGGACTTGTCTTAGAATTGGATAATTGCTATTTTGTTCCTTCGTTAATAAAGAACATTATATCTATTTCATGTTTGAATGAAAAAGGTTACATTTAACTTTTAGTAACAATTGTTGTTACATAACTTTGAATGGCGTTCTTTATGGGAATGGAACTTTGTGCAATGGCATCTACACATTAGATTTATCCAGTGACGTTTTCAATATCGAAGTAAGCAAACGTGCTCGAATAGATAATCGAATAGACTCCTACACGTGGCACTGTCGTCTTGGCCATATAAGTAAGAAACGCATGACCGAATTACACCGATGTGGAATTCTGGAATCATTTAAACCCAGTTCATTTGATACATGCGAATCATGCTTAAAAGGCAAGATGACCAAATTACCCTTCTCCGGAAAAGGTAATCCAGTGGGAGAGTTGCTTGGTCTAATACATACCGATGTATGTGGACCAATGTCAACTCAAGCACAAGGAGGCTATAACTACTTCATCACCTTTATCGATGATCACTCACGATTCGGTTATGTGTTCTTGATGAAACACAAATCTGAAGCTTTTGATAAATTCAAAGAATTTAGAAATGAAGTAGAGAAACAACTTGGCAAAAGTATTAAAATACTTCGATCCGATCGGGGTGGAGAATACTTAAGTCAAGAGTTCCAAGATTATCTTAGGGACAATGGGATATTATCCCAATGGACTCCGCCATATACACCACAGCATAATGGTGTATCTGAGAGGCGCAACCGAACCTTGATGGACATGGTTAGGTCTATGATGAATCATGCAACTCTTCCAAAATCCTTTTGGGGCTATGCACTTAAGACAGCTGTTTACTTGCTAAACAGAGTCCCGACCAAGGTAGTCTCTACTACTCCATATGAGATCTGGAATAGTAAGAAACCTCACTTAACTCACCTTAAGATATGGGGTTGTCCTGCTTATGTGAAGTGGGTTGTATCAGACAAATTGGATGCTAAGTCTGATAAATGTCTATTTATTGGATACCCTAAGGAAACGAAGGGTTACCAATTCTATCATCCCTTGGAACAAAAGGTGTTTGTTTCAAGGCATGCTGTATTTCTGGAAAAAGAATTTCTTTTACAAGAAAACAGTGGGAGTGGGATTGAACTTGATGAAGTTCAAGAAACTCCAATAGACATTACAGAGACACCTAGTCTAGGCCCACAACCGATAATTCATAGTGATGAGCTATCAGTTGAACCTAAAACAACACCACCTCTTCGTAGGTCTGATAGGGCACGCAATATTCCAGAGAGATATGGATTTCTCATAAGTGAATCGAACGACGTGTTACTCATAAGTGATGACGAACCTATCAGTTATGAAGATGTTCTGAAAAGTTCAGAAAGGGACAAATGGCTTGATGCCATGAAGTCGGAAATGGATTCCATGTACCAAAACCAAGTATGGGACTTGGTTAACCCACCTGAAGGGATTAAAGCCATAGGGTGCAAGTGGGTTTTCAAGAAGAAAACCGACATGGAAGGTAATGTTGTTACCTTTAAGGCTAGATTAGTGGCAAAAGGATATTATCAGAAACAAGGAATTGATTATGACGAAACCTATTCGCCAGTAGCTATGCTTAAATCCATTCGGATGCTCCTAGCCATAGCAGCTCATTATGATTATGAGATATGGCAAATGGATGTGAAAACAGCTTTCCTTAATGGAAACCTGCTTGAGGATGTATACATGATACAACCTGAAGGTTTCACATCGGTTGATAAAACCAAAGTATGCAAGCTTCGACGATCCATATATGGACTGAAGCAAGCATCTAGGAGCTGGAACATCCGTTTTGATGAGACAATCAAAGAGTTTGATTTCTCACAAAATCCTGACGAACCTTGTGTGTACAAGAAGGTTAGTGGGAGTGCAGTCGTATTCCTAGTATTATATGTCAATGACATTTGCTTATAGGAAACGATGTATCAGTTTTACAGACAGTTAAAATTTGGTTGTCCAAAACTTTCTCCATGAAAGACCTGGGAGAAGCAACCTATATCCTTGGGATTAGAATCTATAGAGATAGATCAAAACGGTTGCTTGGTCTTTCGCA
>JAGFNQ010004152.1:18240-49317 GCA_024364735.1 Boesenbergia rotunda | reverse complement strand
TCTTGTCCTTGGGGATCCAATACTGATTTATCCAGTCGATTTGTTCAGGCATAGTTTAGGTACCCATGCCTGAATTTTACCTCTGGACTGATTCAGTACAGCAAGGTAAGATCTTTGCCGAGATTTGGTTCTATAGCCCAATCCGGATCGATTTAGAACTGATTTCTGTTTTCCAAGGATCATGTCAAGACCCTTGGAACCAGATGTAAATCGTTCTAATGCTGATCTAAGATCCTTAACCTGAGTTTTCAGGGAGGAGTTTTCCTTTTCAAGTTTTTCAACTTGAGTAGGAGTTCCTTCATGAACCTTCTCGGTTAAGGGTTTAGAGTCAGCTCCCTCTTTCAGGAGTTTTACTTCCTGTCAGAGGGTTTCGACTCGGAGTTTGGCTTTTGCCAAATCTCGAGAAAGAAATGAAATTAATTCACTTAATTGCAATCTATTAAAACCAGTTACCTTAATTTCTCCGTCTTCCGTGAAGGTTAGCTCGTCGTCCTCCTGTTCTGTTTCTAATTCGGTCCCGACTTCTTCTGAAGCGGTCAGAGCTAGGAGGTTGGACTGGGGTGTCTCTTCTTCTTCTTCTGAGGAAGATTCGTCCCAGGTTGCTTGCAGTGCCTTCTTTTTTCTCGTCCTTTTTGTCTCCTTTAGGTTAGGGCATTCTGACTTGTAGTGGCCCTTTTTCTTGCACTCGTAGCAGGTCACATTATGCTTGTTCGTGGGTTCAGTTGGTTCGTCCTTTTTTCGGCCAGTTTTCCGTTTGTTGGTTCGGTTCTTCAGCTCCTTGTAGTAGCTTCGAGTGAGCCGGACCAGCTTAGTTTGATCTCCATCTTCTTCTTCTGAGTCTGAGTCAGAGTTAGACTCAGGTTTGGGTTCAGGCTTCTTCTTCGTTGTCCTTCCAGTTTTACCTGCAACGAAAGCAATACCTTTCTCGACCATATTGGTGTTAGTTTGTTCGTGTAGTTCTAGTTCGGAAAATAATTCATCTAATTTTATTTTAGAAAGATCTTTAGAGACCTTGTATGCATCTACCATAGATGCCCACAAGGTGTTTCTAGGGAAGGCGTTTAGGGCATACCTTATTAGGTTACGGTTTTCAACCTTGTGACCTATTGTGTGAAGACCGTTCATTACCTCTTGGATTCGTGCGTGGAGCTGGGCTGCTGTTTCGTTGTCGGCCATCTTATGGTGTAGAGTTTGTTTAGTAGCAGATCCCTCTTGCTGATCCGAGTATCTGAAGTCCCTTCGTGTAGCTCGATCAGTTTGTCCACAGCTCCTTTGCACTGTTGAAGGGGCCCACGCGGTTCAGCTCCTCTTTCGTCAATCCGCATTGAAGAGTCTGAGTAGCTTTTGCGTCGGCTTCTATCTTGCGTTTTAGGGAGTTGTCCCATTCGGAGTAGTTCTGAGGAAGTCCATCAGCATTTCGGGGGATCTCCAGACCGGACTGGATAATGATCCACATGTCCACCTGAGTTTTCAGGTGGACCTCCATACGACTTTTCCAGTAGGAAAAGTCTTCTCCACTGAAGAGTGGAGGTCTTGCGGTGCTAAATCCTTCTTGCATGGCCATCTGAAATAGAAAGCTAAAAGAAAAACGAATTTTCCAAGACTAGGTCTTGGATTAGTAGTGCTGGATAAATTAAATAACGAGGGGTGTTGCACCAACCTCGCTTTAACAAAAAAAATCGAATAAAATATTTAACGAAAAATTCGTAAGGGAAAAGAAATAGAAAAATAAGAATCCGAAAAAAAAGTTCAAACTGGTGGTTGCACCAGGTTTGAACTTCCCCGCTCTGATACCACTTGTTGGATCGATAAAACCGATAGAGGGGGGGTGAATATCGGAAAACTTTCGGATTTGAGTAAGAGTAGGTACGCAGCGGAAATTAAAAACAATACACAGAGACACAGTCGATTTACTTGGTTCGGAGCCTGTGTCGACTCCTACTCCAAGGGCCACGGTCGTTGACCGTTTACTTTGGGCAATTCTATATTTGGCGCAAAGACAGTTTACAAATATTGAATACAGAGTAAGTGCAGTAAACTTTAACAATTAAGAAAAAGGTGTTCTTCTTTTACCGACGTCCGATTGTAGGTTCACTTGTTCGGAGCAGCGGGACGTCGTCAGCTCGAGTTGGGCAGTTTTCGGAGCAAGGCGCGAGAGCAGAAGAGCGTGGAAGCGTTGAATGAATTGATTGTTTTGAAGCCTTGGTCGAAGGGCCTTTATATAGGGTCTGGGGGCGCCCGGGACGTCGGGGGCGCCCCCACGTGGCCTTTGATCCGTCAAAGTCTCGGTTGCGTCTGATCCTCTGGATCCGCTTTGACCGGGGCGCCCGGAGGACTCGGGGCGCCCGGATTGACCGGGTCAAATTTTATCCGCTTGGCTTCGAGGGCTTCGGTTCGAGGTATACGCATGGGGGCGCCCGGGACGCTGGGGGGCCCGGGAGCAGCGCGGGCGCTCGGTTCAGCCCTGCCCAGCCTGTATTCGAACTCCCTTTTTCTTTACTTGTTTTGTATGCCCCTTGGGGGCGCCCGGCACACTCCGGGCGCCCTGCTCAGCTACTACCTCATTCCTTTGAGGCTATCTGAGCTGCAGACACTCCTTCCTTTGGTCCTGCATCCAGGGTTAGTCCAAAACACAATAAAGCAATAAAGTATTTGTTTATACAGCCTTAGCTGTCTTGGTTCTGACTTTGGTCTCCAAAATGGAGTCCTAGGTCGAACCGACGCCTACTGTTCCCTCGACGGGGAACGCGGCCTCACCTACTCCTCTCGGGAGAATTTACCTGATGCCAACTGATCCTCTAGTTGGACTTTTGCCTGACGGTCCTTTGTCAGGTCTTGTAAACTGGCAGTCCTTCGCCAGTTGCCTAGCAGTCCTTCGCTAGGGCTTTAGTCCCAAGCTATCCTTCGCCTGGCGCCTAGCAGTCCTTCACTAGGGCTTGGATACTGGCAGTCCTTCGCCAGTTGCCTAGCAGTCCTTCGCTAGGGCTTGGATACTGGCAGTCCTTCGCCAGGTGTCTAGCAGTCCTTCGCTAGAGCTTGAATACTGGCAGTCCTTCGCCAGGTGCCTAGCTTTCCTTCGCTAGGACTTTATCTCTGCACACTAGAGTAGTTTGTTAGAAACACAAGTAAGACTTAACTTTTGACCTCTGTTGCCATTATCAAAACACAGGTTTGACTTTGGTGCATTCTGCACCAACAGTAGCCTCTCCCTTGCCAAGTCTCCCCTTTAACGGAATTTTTCATAAGAAATTTATCCTATAAATTTACTTATGAATTATTCCGTTTATGCCAAGTTTTATTATAACAAACTTTATAATAAAACAAATACATATCACCTTTTATTATGGAATAAAATTTACAAGAAATTTATAAATTTTTCTTATCATGGAAAAATCAATTCATAATTGATTTTATAAAATTAAAATAAACCGATCCATGGTTCATTTTAATTTCCATAAAAGGAATAAATTTCTTTATATAAATCTCTTTATATAAATTTCTTTATATAGATTTATTTATCCATAATTTTATAAAACAAATCGCGCTTGATTTATTTTATAAAATAAACCAAATAAATTGGTTTTCTCTCCTTGTAGTGGCCGGCCAAACCAAAGAGGGTGGATACCCTCTTTGGCCGGCTACATCAAGCCAAACCCTCGCGAATTAAACTCATTTAATTCGCCCAATAAGCCTTTAAAAATCTTAGCCATTTTAAGCTTCCCGTGCGCCTCTGATAAATTCAGATTCGACTTATTTCTCTTGATCGGAAAATCCAATTTTCAACTCGTTTTAAATCCCTCGGATTACTCGTAGTGCGTGTGACTAAATAGGCTTTCGATTTATGTTGGTCGTCTATAATCAACCAATTATAGAACGATCATGAGTAGCACCTAGTAGTACATCATGACCCCCAATTAATCGAAAGATCAACAGTTGACCTCAGAAATAATTCTGAAACCCTTCAGCAGCTCTAATGAATCGTGCCTCATTCCCTTCACCATCTTATACCCACTTGGTTCAGGACATGGTCTGTGTGTGTCAGTCCCCACTAGGCTGACTACGTCACACCTAGCCCAAGTAACGTTCTCTCGTCCTTTGGATTTCTAGTTACTCTCATGTATTTAAGAGACTCATACTCTAAACATGACATGCTCTAGCCAGAGGCTTTGAGTAACAATCCGACGATAGGCCTGGGTATACATCTCCTCGCAAGGAGTGGTGAATCCTTTGTAGGCTGTTCAAACATCTTCGGGCACTTCGGCTTATACCCAACCATCCTGGGTCCACACCTCCTTGGAGATACTTGCTTAAGATGTTAAAGTATAAGTCTCCATGACCAAGATGACTTGAACACCGCAAGTCAAAGGAACATCGCACTTAAGCTGCAGTAATAACTTTCATTGACATATCTATATGTAGATTACCATATGAAGTTTTACAGTCAGTCACTCCAATGAACTAGTTCCCTTAACTAGCATCCATGTTTATCTCCGGACATCCCAATGTCACCAGCCAGTGAAAATCAGCTGATTAGAGAATAACCCATGCTAGTCTCAACAGAATTGACAGCGTCCGTATTTATCAATTCATCGACTAGGGATATTTTCAATACTTCACAATTGCACATGTAGAGATAATCACTAGTGGTGATTCCATCACAAATTCTCTCATGCTGTGAATTGTATTGCGGACATTCAGTAAATGAGTTTAAGATCTCAATCAAATACACAAACATGTATACTCAAATAGTGAATTTTCATTTATTGAAATAAATGTTTACAATCATAAGGCGATTGCCTTAGGACACTTCTCTCATATCACTAACAAACTCCCACTTGGCCTAATGCCAATCGCTACGGTATCCAATACCACAGCCTCTAACATGACCCTCAAACTTGCTCTGAGGCAAGGCCTTAGTTAAAGGATCCGCTAAATTCCTTTCAGTGGGAATTTTCTCAATTTGTATATCATTCCTACTTATAATCTCTCTGATCAGATGATAGCGGCGAAGCACGTGTTTGGATCGCTGATGAGACCTTGGTTCCTTTGCTTGTGCAATAGCTCCATTGTTGTCGCAGTAAACCGGCACTGCTTCATCAATGGTTGGAACCACACCAAGTTCGGAGACGAACTTCTTGATCCAGACTGCTTCCTTTGCTGCTTCCGAAGCTGCGATATATTCCGCTTCCGTGGTAGAATCCGCTACGGTGTCTTGTTTGGAACTCTTCCAACTTATTGCGCCTCCATTCAAAGTAAATACGTATCCAGACTGAGATTTGGAGTCATCCTTATCTGTCTGGAAACTGGCATCTGTATACCCAGGTATTACCATATCTCCTTCTCCATATATTAGGAACACATCCTTAGTTCTTCTTAAGTACTTAAGGATTGTCTTGACAGCCGCCCAGTGATCCATACCTGGATCAGACTGGTATCTGCTCGTGACGCTCAGAGCATATGATACATCGGGCCTAGTACATAACATAGCATACATGATAGATCCTATCGCGGATGCATAAGGAATCTTATTCATGCAAATCCTCTCGTCTTCTGTGCGCGGACACATAGACTTTGAAAGGTTGATCCCATGCCTGATGGGAAGGTGACCTTTCTTGGATTCCGACATGCTAAACCTTTTTAGCACTCGGTCTAAATACGTAGACTGCGAAAGACCAAGCAATCGTTTTGATCTATCTCTATAGATTCTAATCCCAAGGATATAGGTTGCTTCTCCCAGGTCTTTCATGGAGAAAGTTTTGGACAACCAAATTTTAACTGTCTGTAAAACTGATACATCGTTTCCTATAAGTAATATGTCATCGACATATAATACTAGGAATACGACTGCACTCCCACTAACCTTCTTGTACACACAAGGTTCGTCAGGATTTTGTGAGAAATCAAACTCTTTGATTGTTTCATCAAAACGGATGTTCCAGCTCCTGGATGCTTGCTTCAGTCCATATATGGATCGTCGAAGCTTGCATACTTTGGTTTTATCAACCTATGTGAAACCTTCAGGTTGTATCATGTATACATCCTCAAGCAGGTTTCCATTAAGGAAAGCTGTTTTCACATTCATTTGCCATATCTCATAATCATAATGAGCTGTTATGGCTAGGAGCATCCAAATGGATTTAAGCATAGCTACTGGCGAATAGGTTTCGTCATAATCAATTCCTTGTTTCTGACGATATCCTTTTGCCACTAATCTAGCTTTAAAGGTAACAACATTACCTTCCATGTCGGTTTTCTTCTTGAAAACCCACTTGCACCCTATGGGTTTAATCCCTTCAGGTGGGTTAACCAAGTCCCATACTTGATTTTCGTACATGAAATCCATTTCCGACTTCATGGCTTCAAGCCATTTGTCCCTTTCTGAATTTTTCAGAACATCTTCATAACTGATAGGTTCGTCATCGCTTATGAGTAACACGTCATTCGATTCGCTTATGAGAAATCCGTATCTCTCTGGAATATTACGTGTCCTATCAGATCTACGAAGAGGTGGTGTTGTTTTAGGTTCAACTGATAGCTCATCATTATGAGTTATTGGTTGTGGGTCTAGACTAGGTGTCTCTGTAATGTCTATTGGAGTTTCTTGAACTTCATCAAGTTCAATGCCACTCCCACTGTTTTCTTGTAAAAGAAATTCTTTTTCTAGAAATACAGCATGCCTTGAAACAAACACCTTTTGTTCCAAGGGATGATAGAATTGGTAACCCTTCGTTTCCTTAGGGTATCCAATAAATAGACATTTATCAGACTTAGCATCCAATTTGTCTGATACAGTCCGCTTCACATAAGCAGGACAACCCCATATCTTAAGGTGAGTTAAGTGAGGTTTCTTACTATTCCATGTCTCATATGGAGTAGTAGAGACTGCCTTGGTCGGGACTCTGTTTAGCAAGTAAACAGCTGTCTTAAGTGCATAGCCCCAAAAGGATTTTGGAAGAGTTGCATGATTCATCATCGACCTAACCATGTCCATCAAGGTTCGGTTGCGCCTCTCAGATACACCATTATGTTGTGGTGTATACGGCGGAGTCCATTGGGACAATATCCCATTGTCCCTAAGATAATCTTGAAACTCTTGACTTAAGTATTCACCACCTCGATCGGATCGAAGTATCTTAATACTTTTGCCAAGCTATTTCTCTACTTCATTTCTGAACTCTTTGAATTTCTCAAAAGCTTCAGATTTGTGTTTCATCAAGAACACATACCCGAATCGTGAGTGATCATCGATAAAGGTGATGAAGTAGCTATAGCCTCCTTGTACAAGAGTTGACATTGGTCCACATACATCAGCATGTATTAGACCAAGCAATTCTCCCACTGGATTACCTTTTCCAGAAAAGGGTAATTTGGGCATCTTGCCTTTTAAGCATGATTCGCATGTATCAAATGAACCGGGTTCAAATGATTCCAAAATTCCACATCGATGTAATTTGGTCATGCGTTTTTTACTTACATGGCCAAGACGATAATGCCACGTGTAGGAGTCTATTCGATTATCTATTCTAGCACGTTTGTTGCTAACTTCGATATTGAAAACGTCACCGGATAAATCTAACGTGTAGATACCATTGCACAAAGTTTCATTCCCATAAAGAACACCATTTAAAGTTATGTAACAACAATTGTTACTAAAAGTTAAATGATAACCCTTTTCATTCAAGCATGAAATAGATACAGTGTTCTTTATTAACGAAGGAACAAAATAACAATTATCCAACTCTAAGACAAGTCCAGTAGGGAGCTTTAGCAAATATGTTCCGATGGCAACAGCAGCAATCTTTGCTCCATTTCCAACTCGCAAATTCGCTTCTCCCTTGACGAGTCTTCTTCTATTCCTTAGCCCCTGTATGTCATTACATATATGTGAGCTACACCCAGTATCAAGTACCCAGGTGTTTGAGAAAATAGAGTGACATTCAATAACGAAGATACTTGAAGAGGATGGGGCATCAGATGCCTTCTCTTTCAAGGACTCAAGATAAACCTTGCAGTTTCTTCGCCCGTGACCCTCCTTGCCACAGTGATGGCAAGTGCCTTTTAGGGTATTTTCAGTCTTTTTGGCCTTTTTCTTCTTTCCCTTATTCTGTTCTTTGGCCTTCCTCTTAGAACCTTTCTTCGAGGAACCAACTAACAGTACCGTCTTTTGATCCTGCTTTACAGAAGGCTCTACAGTCTTCAGCAGGTTGAGCAACTCAGGAATCTGGTCTGGAGTTGCATTTTCAGGAGGACGGTTGGGAAGTTGATCTTCAAAGACATAAGCAAGCTTCTCTGCCTTGAGGACTATCCTCAGGTTTCGAAGCCAGTCCATGAAGTTTGGCCCAGTCAGTTTATTGGTGTCCAAAATGGAACGCAAATTCAGAGAAGACATGATCGAGTGATTATCCTAGAAATACAAATTGAGCTTATGTGAGAAGAATGATTAAAGAATGTATCAACATACATTAATAAAATCCTATTTATTTTTCAAATTGAATAACCCTTTTTATCAATTCGGGAGATTGTAGGAACATCTCCAAATAGGTTGATATCCAACCATAGATAAGAACAACCATGGCTGTGGCCATCAAGTTATTCTTAGCTATGAAGGTAGGTAATTATACCGATTACATATCACATATATGTAACTATCACTTTATGCTATCAACTAATTGAATGTTTGCATAAATCATTGGGTTGTTAACTCATTAACAAGTATGCGACATTATACATAGCACCCAACTGCACCTCTCTTTGCATCGACCTTGGCTGTGGCACAACAAATCGATGCTCCAAGCTTAAGGCTGACCCATTAATCAAGAAATAGTTTTAATATGGTTGGAGCTCATTCAACCGTTTAGTCATGCTTGGATGTGTCCAACAACCAAAACTAAGGATTGACCTCTGACTCCAACTATATTATTCGTAAACTAATTCCATGGTTTGAACATGTTGAGGTTCAAGCCGGGCATGGATGTGTCCATCAACCCAAACGAGAAACAAAACTCCGATTCTAACCATATTAATGGAAGGTGTTTGTCTTAATATTTTGTAAGGGGTTTTGGGTCTCATCCTTTCTTTTCTAAGCACATTCATGACATATAATTATGTCATGACTAACGATTTCCTTAATAAAGTATGTATGTGACTTAATTTATCAAGTCTCATGAATTGAATTAGGAACCGGATTTCCTAATTCTAATTTCATACTTTATTAAAGGAATTGTTTTGGGAAACAATTTCCTAAATTGTCATAATTAATTTCGGAAATAATATGTGTAAGACTTTGATTTCTCTAAATCAAATCTTATTAAATTAAGAGATAATTCCCTTAATTCAACCACATATTATTTCCATGAAAATCTCATTTAAGAAACTCTATAGGAAACCATTTTCCTAATTAATTTTGGAGACAACAATATGTAAGAGCATCACCTCTTAAATCATATTTTATTCATGGATTTAATTAATTACAACAAATCATTTTCTAAGGGTGGCTCCCCGAGGCTCAGATACTCAAAGAAAAGTAATTTGTCGTAAATCCAATTTCATCCGCTTCGGAAGCGTAACCAAATTAAACATGACAATTTCATTTAAAATTGGGAAATTAAATTACAACAACTAACTTTAAATTGGACGACTCCCCGAGGCTCAATCCAAAATAAAGAATTTTGTTGTCAATTTAAAAACCAATTCAAATTTAATTGTCAATTAATTGTCCATAAATTTGTCTAGACTTTCTTGAAAGAAAGTGCCCAAAATTGCGAGATTTCATAATAGGTTTTCAGAATATTTGTAAGTTTCTGGTACAAAGAAAACTTACATATTTCCAAAATTAGAAAATTTCCAAAATAGGAAAGTTTCCAAAGATGGGAAGTTTTCACAATTATCATAAAATTTCAGAAACTAGGATATTTCAAACGTTTGCGAAATTTCATGAGGATTTCCAAACTTTGAAATTCCTAAATCTAAAATTTATAATAATTAGAAAATTTCCATAATTGAAAATTTTTCCAAAATTGAGATTATGACAAAGTTTTCCGCAAAACAATTATATGATTATGTCGAACACTAACCGGCTCTGATACCACTGTTGGGACCGGGTGCATGTTGACAAGGATACGGGTTCGTAAAATTTTAAATTTTTACGTGCAGCGGAAGAATTAGCATAAAATAATTTCTCAAATTATTTTAACCACGTATCTAGCATGCAACCTTATGATGTGTGGACATGATCATAAATTAAAACTTTGCGGGAAAATAAACTAATTTACTTTGTACCTCGCGTAACTCGAAGAAAGGGACGAGATCCAACCGTAGCGTCCCTTGGAAGCTTCGCCTCTATTCGCGTCCACGCCGAGTTCTCTTCGGGATGACTTCGCAAAGCCACGAGTTTTGTGTCGACGAGAACTACTAGATTCTCTAAAGGCACAACTAAAATATCAAGAGAGAGAGATGGAAACTAACCACCAAGTAACGGAATCAAAATTCCGGGAAGGAAGGAGTTGCGACCCGCTTCTTCTTCTTCTTCTTTGGCACCTTCTTGGTGGAGGTTGCTCACGCCAACCCTAGGAGGTGAAGGTGCGCCGGCCCTAGGAGGAGTGGACGCCGGCCCTAGGGTGAAGAGTGGGCGTCGGCCCTAGGAGGAGGAGAGAAGGAGAGGGAGAGAATAAGAGAAAGAGAGAGAACTACTAAATCTCTTGATAACTCAAATTAAGGAATTCAAGCCTAGTCTTGGTTCCTTTATATAGTAGCCTCTCTCTTGCCAAGTCTCCCCTTTAACGGAATTTTTCATAAGAAATTTATCCTATAAATTTTCTTATGAATTATTCCGTTTATGCCAAGTTTTATTATAACTAACTTTATAATAAAACAAATACATATCTCCTTTTATTATGGAATAAAATTTACAAGAAATTTATAAATTTTTCTTATCATGGAAAAATCAATTCATAATTGATTTTATAAAATTAAAATAAACCGATCCATGGTTCATTTTAATTTCCATAAAAGGAATAAATTTCTTTATATAAATTTCTTTATATAAATCTCTTTATATAAATTTCTTTATATAGATTTATTTATCCATAATTTTATAAAACAAATCGCCCTTGATTTATTTTATAAAATAAACCAAATAAATTGGTTTTCTCTCCTTGTAGTGGCCGGCCAAACCAAAGAGGGTGGATACCCTCTTTAGCCGGCCACATCAAGCCAAACCCTCGCGAATTAAACTCATTTAATTCGCCCAATAAGCCTTCAAAAATCTTAGCCATTTTAAGCTTCCCGTGCGCCTCTGATAAATTCAGATTCGACTTATTTCTCTTGATCGGAAAATTTAATTTTCAACTCGTTTTAAATCCCTCGGATTACTCGTAGTGCGTGTGACTAAATAGGCTTTCGATTTATGTTGGCCGTCTATAATCAACCAATTATAGAACGATCATGAGTGGCACCTAGTAGTATATCATGACCCCCAATTAATCGAAAGATCAACGGTTGACCTCAGAAATAATTCTGAAACCCTTCAGCAGCTCTAATGAATCGTGCCTCATTCCCTTCACCATCTTATACCCACTTGGTTCAGGACATGGTCTGTGTGTGTCAGTCCCCACTAGGCTGACTACGTCACACCTAGCCCAAGTAACGTTCTCTCGTCCTTTGGATTTCTGGTTACTCTCATGTATTTAAGAGACTCATACTCTAAACATGACATGCTCTGGCCAGAGGCTTTGAGTAACAATCCGACGATCGACCTGGGTATACATCTCCTCGCAAGGAGTGGTGAATCCTTTGTAGGCTGTTCAAACATCTTCGGGCACTTCGGCTTATACCTAACCATCCTGGGTCCACACCTCCTTGGAGATGCTTGCTTAAGATGTTAAAGTATAAGTCTCCATGACCAAGATGACTTGAACACCGCAAGTCAAAGGAACATCGCACTTAAGCTGCAGTAATAACTTTCATTGACATATCTATATGTAGATTACCATATGAAGTTTTACAGTCAGTCACTCCAATGAACTAGTTCCCTTAACTAGCATCCATGTTTATCTCCGGACATCCCAATGTCACCAGCCAGTGAAAATCAGCTGATTAGAGAATAACCCATGCTAGTCTCAACAGAATTGACAGCGTCCGTATTTATCAATTCATCGACTAGGGATATTTTCAATACTTCACAATTGCACATGTAGAGATAATCACTAGTTGTGATTCCATCACAAATTCTCTCATGCTGTGAATTGTATTGCGGACATTCAGTAAATGAGTTTAAGATCTCAATCAAATACACAAACATGTATACTCAAATAGTGAATTTTCATTTATTGAAATAAATGTTTACAATCATAAGGCGATTGCCTTAGGACACTTCTCTCATATCACTAACATCGCCCACCTTAAGGGCATGCCAAGGAGTAGGGGCAAGTTATCCCCGAACCTTGTAAACCCTCCTTGTTAGCGATCTTGCTAATTGTAGTTGTTTCCTTTCATTTTCTGTTTCTACATTTTCTGTTTGGCGATGTTGCTCAGTCGGGTCGACACCCGGACTCGACGCTTTGGCTCGGTTGGGTCGACACCCGGACTCGGCGATGTTGCTCGGTCGAGTCGGCACCCGGACTCGGTGATGTTGCTCGGTCGGGTCGGCACCCGGACTCGACGCTTTGGCTCGGTCGGGTCGGCACCCGGACTCGGTGATGTTGTTCGGTCGGGTCGGCACTCGGACTCGGTGATGTTGCTCGGTCAGGTCGGCACCCGGACTCGATGCTTGGCTCGGTCGGGTCGACACCCAGACTCGGCGATGTTGCTCGGTCGGGTTGACACCTAGACTCGACGTTTTTGCTTGTTTCTAATTGACTGACCTTCGCGGTGGGACCGGGTCAACTTGCTCGTTTGTGTTTGATTGTTTCAGCCTTGCCAGGTGGACCAGCTGCCTAGTTTGTCTGACTGATCGTGGAAGGCCACGCCTAGTCAACGGATATTGCGGGAGCCTGCCCATTCATAATTTACCTGAATAAGAGTCTGGACACCGTCTGACTTACCCTGACCGAGCGTGGACTGCCACGCCCGACTGGGCCCGATCGAACGTGGAACGCCACGCTTGATCGGCGCCGAGTCCGGTGGGTGCGTGGGAGCATGCCCACTTATAACTTACCTTAGCAAGAGTCTGGACATCGTCTGACCTACCTTGACCGAGCGTGGACTGCCACACCCGACCGGGCCTGACCGAATGTGGAACGCCACGCCCGATCGGCGCTGAGTCCGGTGGGTGCGTGGGAGCATGCCCACTTATAACTTGCCTTAGCAAGAGTCTGGACACCGTCTGGCTTACCCTGACCGAGCGTGGACTGCCACGCCCGACCGGGCCCGACCGAACTGGAACGCCACGCTCGATCGGCGCCGAGTCCGGTGGGTGCGTGGGAGCATGCCCACTTATAACTTGCCTTAGCAAAAGTCTGACACCGTCTGGCTTACCCTGACCGAGCGTGGACTGCCACGCCCGACCGGCCCGACTGAACGTGGAACGCCACGCTCGATCAGCGCCGAGTCCGGTGGGTGCGTGGGAGCATGCCCACTTATAACTTGTCTTAGCAAGAGTCTGGACACCGTCTGGCTTACCCTGACCGAGCGTGGACTGCCACGCCCGACCGGGCCCGACCGAACGTGGAGCGTCATGCGCGATCGGCGCCGAGTCCGGTGGGTGCGTGGGAGCATGCCCACTTATAACTTGCAAGAGCAAGAGTCTGGACACCGTCTGACTTACCCTGACCGAACGTGGAGCGCTACGCCAAGCGGGCCCGATCGAACGTGGAGCGCCACGTCCAATCGGCACCGAGTCCGGTGGGTGTGTGGGAGCATGCCCACTTATAACTTACAAGAGCAAGAGTCTGGACACCGTCTGGCTTACCCTGACCGAGTGTGGAACGCCACGCCCGACCGGGCCCGACTGAACGTGGAACGCCACGCTCGATCGGCACCGAGTCCGGTGGGTGGTGGGAGCATGCCCACTTATAACTTGCAAGAGCAAGAGTCTAGACACCGTCTGGCTTACCCTGACCGAACGTGGAGCACCACGCAGGCGGGCCCCGATCGAACGTGGAGCGCCACACCCGATCGGTACCGAGTCTGGTGGGTGCGTGGGAGCATGTCCACTTATAACTTGCAAGAGCAAGAGTCTGGACACCGTCTGGCTTACCCTGACCGAACGTGGAGCGCCACGCCAGGCCGGGCCCGATTGAACGTGGAGCGCTACGCCCGATCGGCACCGAGTCCGATGGGTGCGTGGGAGCATGCCAACTTATAACTCGCCTGAGCGAGAGTCTGGACCTGCATCTTTCAATATCTTGAATTTTCACTATCATACTCATGTGATTCAATTACAGGGGTCACTCAACTCAACTTCCCTCATGATACAATTTTAAGTGTGTTGCATTCCAAGCCCTTCCCATCTTCTTTCCTTGGGCATCTCGCAAATAATAAGCTCCCGACCCCAACTTCTCGATCACCAGGGAGAGTTCTCCCCATTGGAGCTTCAACTTGCTCACCTCCCCGACTGGTTTGACTCTCTTCCATACACGGTCGCCGACTTGGAAACTCCAGGGTATGACCTTTGGATTACATCTTCGCTGCATCCTTTGCCGGTAAGAAGTCATTCGGACCAATGCCCGATCCTGAATCTCCTCGATCAGATCCAGCTCTAGACACCTCTTCGCCTGCCACAACAACAGATTCGCCTTCATCCTCTTCGAACAGCGAGGAACTCCGGCAACTCACGATCGCCGAGCCTGTGAAGGAGCAGGCTCCTTCACTGGTGGTGCCTCCAGTCATCGAGCAACGGCTTGAGGTGTCCCGATCGGTCGGACTTCGGCACTGTTGGAAGGAAGTGCTCCGTTAGAGTTAATCATTTCCTAATCGAGGTTGCCGACAATACTCTTTTCCACTATGATGTGAGCATATCGTCGGAATTAGTATCCGACTGCTACTTCTCCTTTCGAGTCAGAGGAGTTCACGGTTTCGTTGCCTCAAGAAGTCATTCAAGCCCTTGATATTGTTCTTAGGGAGTCTCCTTATGTCAGGTATACTTCAGTAGGACGTTCTTTTGAAGTCGGCCAACTCTTGCACAGACCCCTCCGGGAGTCTGTCGAACCAGCGCTGAGCGGGACCTACCAGAGTGGTCAGGAACGCTCGACACTTGATACCATCCGTGTACTGTTGCAGCAAGGCTTCATCCTCAGACTTCATCAAGTGTTCCTCTAGATCTATAGCTCCTTCAGATTCCGTAATGGACAAGAGCTGGAAAGGCTTGGGGACTGGCTCTTGCAAAACTTGACTAGAGAAGGGGAATCCAGTGCGCTCGATCAGAGCCTGGATAATTGGAGCCTTCCCTTTGTTGATTCTTGCTTGGCTGGAGGAGACTTCCACTGGGTCGGACTGTCCCGCACCCTCAGACAGGCCGAAGAGCGCTTGATGGAAGTAGGGGCTCTCACCCGGGCGAACTCCACCTTCTGTGCCAACGCGAGCTGCCGACTCGGAAGGACCCTCCTGAGTCGGGTGAGCGATAGTCTTCTGCTCTGCTGCCAATTTCTGAGCTTTAGCGGCTACCAACAGATCAAGGTCTTCTTGTGAGAAGGTAACAGTCACCCTGTTGGAGTCACTCATCTTCAACTTTCGTTCAGGCTGAGTTCCCACAGACGGCACCAAATTTGATCTTGTCGACAAGCGAAGATCTCTCGCCCGGCTAACTTGGTCTGACCAGGACGACCCGGTTTGCTGTAACTCGGGGGTCGGACTCGGGCTCAAATAGGAATCAGGCTCAAATCACTCGGCTCAGACCAAAACGGAGCTCACGAAGTAGTGGTGTGGTTGCAAAATGACAGCAATCACCTCTTTGGAGCCCAAAGCGGGGTTTATATAGGGGAAGGGAAGCACTCTGCCATGTCAGAGCTGTCCTGTCTCATTAAGGAATGATCAATTGGCAGACTGAACCTGTGGCAGCTTTACTGACCCTGTGAGACTGCTATAGCCGCCTGACACCCTGTTTGAACTGCCTCTTCTGTTAGTGAGAGCCCTAGAGCCAATCATGTGATGGTTGTTGTATGGACTCATTGTATCATATTTCATATATATATATAAAGGCATTTGATTATGGTTATTATACTTACTTGTATTGGTGCCAAATAACTAAGTGTAATAACGTCCTTGGTAGTAGGTTCATATCTATATCAATCGATTGGTTGAATCGATAGTGAGATGATATAGAGAACACTACTCTTAATTATTCCTAGTCAAGTATTAACATTCAGGGACAATGTTAATGCATAGAGACTAGCATGTAGGTCAACACGATGACTTGATCTCACAAGTCATGGATATGAGATATCAAGTTGACACATGAGTATGCATTGGAGAATGTATACTGAATGACCCACCATGAGAAAGTATCATGGATCGTTATATGAGTGTCATATACTTTCTCATGTGACTATTAGTATGACTATTAGTCCTTAGACCTGAAGTCACCATAGTTCCCTACATAAGGAGTTATATACTTTGGTTTCGTCAAACGTCACCCGTAACTGGGTGGACTATAAAGGCGATTACTGGGTATGTAACAAATTATGCGGAGGGATGTGAGTGATGTAGATGGGATCTATCCCTCCTATATGACGGGAGAGATATCATAGTCTTGATAGAGTGAGATCACTAAGTGCATGGCCATGCCCAAATAAGGCAATATGAGATATTGAGCTTATTTGATTATAGTGAGTCTACTTGGAGTTCAAGACACATAGATTGATTGGAGGATGACACGGTCTATGCTTCATAGAAGATCAATCTAGATATCGACGATAGAAGGACATTGTCACATATTATGAAAGTCATAATTAGTAGTCACATTGGTGATGTTGGATCTCAACATTCTTGTAACTTGGGTAGCAATGATGTGTTGCTAGATACCGCTCATTGCTTATGTTTCTAAGAGGTTAGAAGCATTGCCAACGTTACAAGAACCTATAGGATCACACACAAAGAACAAATAGATGGAGAAAAAAAAATGAAGTCAAGTTTGACTTGGCTAAATATGGAAAGTCCATAAAAGGCAAGTTTGACTTGACCCAAATCCAAATCAAGTTTGACTTGACTTGGTTCCACTTCAAGTTAGACTTGACATGGGAGAAGAAATGGAGTCAAGTTTGACTTGACTAAATATGGAAAGTCCATAAAAGGCAAGTTTGACTTGACCCAAATCCACCTCAAGTTAGACTTGACTTAATGCCACATCATAGTGATGAATTGGCATGGAGCCAACCATTGATGATGCTCCACATCATCAAGAGCATTAAGTGTGGATGCCACCTCATCAAGGAAGATTAATGGTCAAGTTTGACTTGACCAAAAGGCCACCTCACCTTGACTTGACCAAGTGATGACTTGGCTTGGTATTTGACCAATGATGATGCTCCACATCATCTCCAAAGGTTGTAACCCCCCCATTTGAATTTGAATTCAAATTGAAAGGGGGTTATGGCCGACCACTTAATGGCCATTAATGGCCATTATGTGGCCGGCCACAATGAGAGAACAAAACCAAGTTTTGGTTCCATTTTTCTCATGGTGTGTCTTCTCTTCTTCCTCCTCCAAGTGTTGGTGCTCTTCTTCTTCTCCTCCTCTTGGCCGAACCCTTGAAAGGTGCTAGCACACCTAAAGGGTTTCCTCCATCCACTTTGTTCGCGTGGATACTTCTAGAGGGACGGCACTTGACGTCCTAGAGATCCGACATCCAAAAGGAGCGAGTGGGATTAAGCGGGGCACGCACCAAAGGTAAAATGGTTTATCCCTCTTTAGATCTAGGAGTAGATCGAGTTTTGAGCATGAAATGAATACGTGATTTTTGTTTCGGAATTTTTCTTCGCACGAGATCCATGGCTTTGGGTTCTCGGGGTTTCCGCGACGCGAAAAGGCGGTTTTCGCGGCCCGAAAAACCCAACATCTTCTGCTCCTCATTAATATTCACGCGGCTCTGTCAGATGATGATTATGTCAGAAGTCCGCTACAGTATTACTGCAAAGGTGGTCCCCTAATTGCTCGGTCGACTCGCCCTAGCTCGTAGTTCGGGTCGGTCAGAGAAGTTCGGGCCCTAAGCCTTCGCACGTGGGGCGAACTCAGGACGCTCGGCTAGGGACACCCGAGCTGAGTGACCGACCTCGGGTGACTGACCCCGAGTGGCCGACCTCGGGTGACCGGCCCCGAGTGACCGACCCCGGGTGACCAACCTCAGATGACCGACCCCGAGTGGCTGCCCTCGGGTGACCGATCCCGAGTGACCGACCTCGGATGACCGATCCCGAGTGACCGACCTCGAGTGGCTGACCCCGAGTGGCCGACCTGACCGACCCTGAGTGACTGACGCCGGGTGACCGACCTCGGATGGCCGACCCCGAGTGGCCGACCTCGGGTGACCGACCTCGAGTGACCGATCTCGGGTGAATTTGATCCCGAGCATCTGAGCCCGAACCGAGACCTTATCTGCCTTGACCTTCATTCTTCCTGCTGAGCCTCAGGCCCCGCCCATGAGACCAGGGGCGACCTTGCTGAACCTTTCCCGATCCGGGTCATACTCAATCGAACTCGACCGGACCTCCGATCCTCCTCCAAAAATCACTCGCCCCGATCACTATAGGTTGGTGATTTAGGCTTGGTTGTTGATGATCAGGGGAAATAATAACCAAGATCCTAGCTCTTATCTAATAGTGGCCGGAGAAGGAGCTGAACCGCCGGCTTCGGCGGTGACGCGGTCAATGAAGAGGAGCTCCGAAAAAGAGAGAGTGAGATCGAGGAGCGCCTTGATCGATCCCAAAAAGTAGGGGCGCGTAGTTGTGGAGGCGAGGGAGATCGGCGCGGGTGTCAACTGAGATGGAAGGAGAAGGAGCTCGGGTGAGGATGAAGGCTAGGGCATTGCCCGACTTTTCAAAGGAAAAAAAATTATTTCCTCGAATAATTCGGTTAACTAAAAGGGACGCTTCAATCTAATAAAATTTCAGAAATTTTTATTAATTCTTATGAATTTATTTACGGTTAATTGGAGAAAACTCCCCAATCATAAACTGGCCTTTGCATGCACTCCCCACTTGATACATTCTTTGCATTCACTCCCCAATGGATTGAGTATAAAAGAGTGAAAACTCGGTATACATTGTAAAGATTTGAGTATAAATTATTTAAGATTGAGTACAAATTTAAGAAATTTGAGTACAAAATTTCGGTGACCTCTCATGTGAAAATCTTGATGTGGTGAGTATAAAAGAGTGAAAACTCAGTATACATTATAAAGATTTGAGTATAAATTGTTTGAGATTGAGTACTAATTTAAGAAATTTGAGTATAAAATTTTGGTGACCCCTCATGCGAATATCTTGATGTGGTGGATGCAACCTCACATACTTAAATTTCTAAATTTTATACTCAAATTTTTTCAAATAATACTCAATCTAAATCAATTCATACTTAAATTTTGATAATGTATACTGAAATTTTTACTATATACTGAAACAATGTATACTCAAATTTTTTCAAATAATACTCAAATTTCTTAAATTAGTACTCAATCTCAAACAATTTATACTCAAATCTTTACGATTTATACTACATTTTTACTCATTTATACAGATAAAAAAAATAACACACAAAACTGTCTTGTCAATCCTATCAGGGAGTGCATGCAAAGAAATTTTTGGTTGGGGAGTGCATGCAAAGTCCAATTTAATATTGGGGAGTTTTCTCAAATTTTCTCATTTATTTACCCCAAACAAACTCATTTATATAAATTTTAAATCATTTTAAATCCTTAATTTGTAGCTCACAGTTTTGAAATTATTAAAATATCTATTTAGTTTTTTTAGTTAGTTTTTTATAATAATATTCTACCATTTTTTCCTATGAAATTTTAGATATTTATTTTTGGTATTTGGTCAAATTAACATGTCTTTAGAATTTTTATTTCAACCTTCATATTCAAATAAAAATTAAATAGCTTTCGTTACGTTAGTTTTTTTGTTGGTATTTTGTTGGTCTTTAAATTGAGTTATCTTGTAAATCAAGAAAATTTTCTTAAGGTTTAATATAATTATTGATATTATGTTAATAGACAGTTAGATGTATATACAAAATTATTAAACTATTTATATTCAAATGATTTTTTAAAGATTTTTTTCTAATTATTAATTATGTAACATAAAATTTTAAAGATTTTTAATATGACCATATGATTCTACTATTTAATCCTGACTGATTCAATTCTAACTCCCGAATCAATTTTACGTACAATCACGATTCTATGTCCCCACGAGATAAATTGATTATTAGTATGTGAGTTTTATCATCATGAAGCCTGGGAGTTAAAACTTAGCAAAGTCAGTGTGCCCTTCCTCTTCTCGTATTAGCCATAATATTCGAGCAAGTAACTCCATTATTTAACTCCTCCGTGTTGATCTTGAAATGAGTTAACGGGGATACTAGGATCGAACGAATCACCTTTTACTATCACGATTCTATACACTATACTTATATCTCTACTTTGAGCAAAGTCAAATGCTTCATCTCAACTTGTATTGAACTAGCCAACCAATTTTACGAATTGAATAGGGCTACATCAAATCCAAACAAGTCATGACTCAGTTCTAAATATCATTCATTTTTAACCAAACTTCATTCAGCTAAGATTAATTGAATCGAATTTTAAATTACTTCAGTCGGTTGCATTCAATTAGTGAACCAAACCGATCCCAATCTACTCGGAACAAATTATATTTGGGCGTCAATAGCCCATTGAAATCCCTCCAAAAAAATCAAAATTGGCGCCGTTGTTTAACCGCATCTCCCCCCTCTTTTAAGTTCCTACGACTCTTTCCCTCTTTTTTTTTTTTCGCTCTTTTCGTTATTTAGTGTTTGAATTCACGCTCGGTCGATGCGTCCGCCGTCTCTTTCCCCTGCCTCCTCCCCGGCGCTCCTTAGCCATGGCCAAGCACGGAAACAGCAGAGTTAAGAAGCCGGATAATCTCGGCAAGGGGAAGGTCACTCCCGTCCAGATCGCCTTCATCGTTGACCGCTACCTCGCCGCTAACCGCTTCGATGCCACCCTCGCCGCCTTCCGCTCTGAGGCGTCCGACCTCTTCGCCAGAACCAAGGCCAAAGAGGTATGCTCCTTTATCCCTGCTCTCGTTGGGACTTCTTCGCTGCGTCCATTTTATTGGGAGGTTTGGTTCGGTGGATGTGGATTCAGGTGCCCAAGGGGCTGCTAGGGCTAGGCGAGATTCTGGACGAGTATATCAGCCTCAAGGAGCAGAGAGTGATGCTGGATCAGGAGCAGCGGAGGGTGGAGATGGCGCTGCAGGGGATGCAGGAGGTTCTGCGGGCATATCACGTCGCTGGGGCGGCGTCTCTTCCTCCATCGACTCATCTTCCTACCCTGCTCATGGCGGCCCCTGTGACGCCGATCCTTCCCACATTGCACCCCAGCACTTCTGGATCTTCTCCAGGTACATTGTCTCTCTCTCCAACCCTCTCCATATAGAAAGTAGTAGTAAGATAGATCTAAAATTAGTCATTCTATATAAAAAAATGTCTAGCCATCATATAGAATGTAGCACATGTTAATAAATGTGATGAAAACATTTTCTAGTTCTATATCATTTTCAATCTTCTAAAATTTGTGATACGTTTTCCTAGGACAGTTGATATTCTTCTTTGCCTGTCTATTGGTATGTTTTAGTAGAACTCCTCCAGGAACATTACCTAGAGTTTCCACTCTTTGAGTATCTAAGCAGTAAAAGTGATTGAAAATTAGCAATTTGTTTAAAAAAATTTAATATTCATCCACATCATATTTTGCTGATAACACAGTCAAGGATACCTTTTTCCCTTTTTTTTTTTTTTTGAGAAAAGCTTGAAAGAGTTTTGCAAATTCTTCTCACAGGAAGAAAAAATAGATAAATTTAGAAGAAGAAAAAATTTACCGATTGGTTCCCTTGATCTCATAACACAAAACAAATCAAGAAATCCTATACGAATGCTCTCAAACATAATCATAAATTTCCTCTGGTTTCAAAACACGATAGTTTCACAACATCACTAAGAATAATAACTTATCAGATATGAAATTGTATCATATTCACTATATTATTTCCAAGATACTTTCAAAGCTTGAAAGTTAACTTTAATTTCTGTTAGGTGGTAAAAATCCTTTGTTTCTTTTGATAACTTCTTCAAGATCTTGTATCTCTGTGTTTGTGGTTAAATTTCTCGTGCTTGAATTCATTTACATTCAAATTGTATGAAAAAATGATCCTAAATTTGAAATTGTATGAGTCCGTTTATGAGCATGAGTTTCCAGTTATTAGTGAGTTATTCCATTTATGAATAGGTAGATATCCTTGGATAATGTTTATTACTCAATCTTCTTACTGAAGCCAGGTTATGAGTTTGGCTGAATAGTCTTCTGTAATTGGCTGATACCAAAAAGAAGTATTTTCCAGTATCTTAGGCAAAGTAATTATGCATTGTATTTGGATGCAAAAATCATGTTTGTTGGCTGAATACAAAAGTGGATCATCGTAATAACAATGGGGTTGTGTTGAGGATCATCAGAATCATGAGGCTTGTTTTGCCTAGGAGAAAATTGCACTTATGCAATATGGAAATTAGAGAATTAAAGAAAAAGGAAAGGCATGGGAAAATAAAAGATCATATGAGAAAGGAAATCTGATTTATGTGGGTTCAGCAATAATATATTGTTACAGTCTCAGAACATTATTCATGCCAAATTTTTTTCCTATTAGATGGTTATATCACATAGGGTAGTTAATCATATTTACAATTATTGATCTCAAGGGACTAACATAGGTTGAATTGTCTGTAATAGTTGTAAGCTTTGGGATTGGGGTTATGCCAGATTTACATTTTATGTTATCTATTTGACATCATATTTGTTTGGGTTTGCACAACGTTCAGTTTGTATCAATCAGTGCATTACCAATTGAATGGTTCTCTATATCATGAACTTGATTCTTTAAAACATTGTGTAGTGTAACAAGAAAATAGGTTCCTATCCTACAACTCGATGGTTGTTTGAAAGGGGTGAGGGAACAATTATTGAGGAGGATGTTACAATAATTTTGTATAGAATTCAGTAGAGAGATTACTTTTATGCAACTAACTTTAATACTTGAGATTGACACAACTGATGATTATGACAATTAGACTGTTGTCTCATCTCCTCAGTCTTCATATATTCTATAGCCAACTACATCAGTTGCACCATCCTTTCTGATAATTTATTAAATACTCTCCATGAATTCTGTAGGACCGATGCACGTGAGAGGGGGGGGGGGTGAATCACGTGACTTTTAAAATCTTCGTTATAAAATCAGAGTCGATAGAAAATTGTACGATGCTTTTTATAACGTGCGCAGCGGAAAAATTAAAACGAAATGCGAAAGCGAAAAATAAAAAAAAATTACACGAGGAGTTTTACTTCGTTCGGAGCCTTCGCCGACTCCTACTCGAAGGCCCAGGTTCCTTGAACCTTTCCTGTGGGCAATCCACTAAAAACCTCTATCGACAAACTACCGATAGAGTGATTCGAATACAAGATTGGGCGGAAGTGTAATAGCCCTACACTTCCCCCTTAAATAATTTAAGTGCAGAAAGAAAAAATTCGTTACCCAACACTTAGATTTATCTGAAGCAGCTTGGGTGTTGGGAGCGATCTTCCAGCAGCGGTCGGACAGCGTCGAGTCAAAACACAAACCGCAGCAGAGGAGCGTGGAAGCAAGAGAGCGCCAAAGCTTGAACCAGAATCAAATTTTCTTATCTGTTAGAGGGCTTGCTTGCTTCTATTTATAGTGCCTCGATGCATGATCTTTTCAGCTCAAATTTTATCCATTAACAAAATAAAATAATTAAATCAAAGATAATGTTTCTATCCTTTGCTTCAATTAAGAAAATAATTTAAATAAAATATAAATACAGAATATTGAAAAGTTAACTGAGAGGTTTTATCCTCTTACAATTTTATTAATAATTTAAAAGGAGATTTTATCCTTCCAGCTAAGCTTTACGTGAAAATTTTAAGCATTAGTAGGGATAATTTTATTCTCTAAAAAGAAGGAAATACGAATAATTTAAATGATAATTTATCCTCCACCAAGGCTTTAGATAAGGAACAATTTTATAAAATTCAACTACAAAATCTAATTAAATAAATTCTGTAAAATAGAGTTAATGCATTTAGAATCTAATTAAATAAATTCTGTAAAATAGAGTTAATGCATTTAGAGTTAATTAGACCCCGTCCAAACCTGGATAAGGATCTAACCAGGACTCAACCGAGGTCACCAAAATGGGCCTAAGTTGGACCGCGCCTACAGTCCTAAAATAGGACCCGTCCTCACTGGTTCGCTCCTCCAGTGACTTACCTCACTTACCTCGTGCAGCTCTACTCAACTTCTTAACCCACCAGGTCTTCCTGCCAAGGCTCAACCACCCTGGTCTTTTTGCCAAGTTTCAACCAACTTGGGCTTTAGCCAGTTGTCAGGCCCCGTGAACCCAACTGGACTTCTCGCCAGGACTCAACCACCCTGGACTTCCCGCTAGGACTCAACCACCCTGGACTTCAGCCTGGTGTCAGGTCCTAAGTCTTTCAACCCTGCACACTTAGTAAAGAGGTCAAAACCAAAAGCAAGTCTAACTTTAACCTATTTGTCATTCATCAAAACTCAGGTTTAACTATTAGTGCAAATTGCACCAACAATCTCCCCCTTTTTGATGCAATGACAACCTGGGTTAAAGTTAGAAAATACCAGATAAAGCAATGAGTCCAAGAATAATATGCAAATGACATGCTCTAAGATAAGAAATTTTTAATTTTCTAACTCAACCCTTAAACCCTCCCCCTTTGGCATTCATCAAAACAAAGAAATAATAAGTGCGCAAGCATTAGAAATAAAACAAGCAATCAAGTAATATGCCAGCCAAGTAAAAAATACTTTAAGTATTTGGGGAAGAAAAAATGCTTAACAAGCATACTAAGTTTCTGAACTGATTCAGAGGGGTAAGTCAAATTCTTAATTTAACACAAACAATCTGAGAGCATAAATGTTAAAGGAAATTTCAAGATAATTTTTTTTTAAATCCTTGTTCAATTAAAGAAGATATTTTCTAAAACAGTTTTCACTAAACATTTTTGAGAGTTAGAATACAAAATATAAACTCAAGCTCCCCCTGAACCAAGTAAGAAAGTTTAGCCCATTTTGAATGTCTAACCGTAGTTACTAGCTAACTATCTATAGGATAGTAGTTTTCACTAGGTTAGTCAAGTCAAGTACTAGTGTCTAGCTTAGCTTTACAGAAAGACTACTTGACTTGATCAATATGAAGTTGGTATTTAACGCCCAGACTTGCTACGATGCACAGGTTTAAGCATTCTGAAGTCCAGGCAATACCCTATGCATCTCACCCCGTTCTAAGTTTTAGCATACACAAACATGTTATACCTAATGTGCTTTGTGAGATGCGGCCTCTAAATCTATAGGAACATGCATCTCTAGGGGTCAAACTTAGGCTAAGTCCACCAGTCTCGAAAGTCAAGTTTGAGATCAAAGTTAATTTTTTTAAAAATTAAGTGTGAAAATCAAAGTCAATTTTGAAAATCAAGTTTAAAAAATACACATTTTAGAGAGTACAAAAAATGCAAGTACAAAAATTAACTCTAACTCAAGCTATGTGTCAAACAGAATTTGTGAGTTGAGTAAAAATGATTAGGTTAATCCTAGTCTACAACACACATTCCTATTAACCTTCTTAAATTGCTAAATTCGGATTCAGGAAGTGGTTTAGTGAATATGTCAGCTAGGTTAGATTTGGATTCAACATGATTAAGTTCTATTTCCCCTTTATTAACATGATCTCTAACAAAATGGTGCTTAATTTCTATATGTTTGGTCCTAGAGTGGTGAATTGGGTTTTTGGTTAGATTAATTGAACTTAGATTATCTATAAAAGTTTTGACTTTCTTAAAATCTAAGTTAAAATCTTTTAAGGTATGCATCATCCAGAGTAATTTGAATTTTGAATTTTATTAATTTTTGAATTTAAATTTTGAATTTGAATTTTATGAATTTTTGAATTTGAATTTTATTAATTTTGAATTTTGAATTTGAATTTTATTAATTTTTGAATTTGAATTTTGAATTAATTTGAATTTTATTAATTTTGATTTTGTTAATTTGAATTTTGAATTTTGAATTTGTTAATCTGAATTTTGAATTTTGAATTCGTTAATTTGAATTTTGAACTTTGATTTTGTTAGTTTGAATTTTGAATTTTGAATTTGTTAATTTGAATTTTGAAATTTGATTTTGGTAATTTGAATTTTGAAATTTGATTTTGTTAATTTGAATTTTGAAATTTGATTTTGTTAATTTGAATTTTGAAATTTGATTTTGTTAATTTGAATTTTGAAATTTGATTTTGTTAATTTGAATTTTGAAATTTGATTTTGTTAATTTGAATTTTGAAATTTGATTTTGTTAATTTGATTTTGAAATTTGATTTTGTTAATTTGAATTTTGAAATTTGATTTTGTTAATTTGAATTTTGAAATTTGATTTTGTTAATTTGAATTTTGAAATTTGATTTTGTTAATTTGAATTTTGTAATTTGATTTTGTTAATTTGAATTTTGAAATTTGATTTTGTTAATTTGAATTTTGAAATTTGATTTTGTTAATTTGAATTTTGAAATTTGATTTTGTTAATTTGAATTTTGAATTTTGATTTTGTTAATTTGAATTTTGAATTTTGATTTTAGTTGTCCTTATTCATCTCACTTGATCTAAGTTGTCAATCAAAGGGATCCTATGATTTGTGTGAGATAAGTTTGAGTTTGATTTATAAAAGTTAATCTGACCTTTTGTTAGATTCAGGTTTGACAAGAAGCAGTTTAAAAGTATACTTCCATAATTGGTTTCCAGGCCGTGGCGAGGCACAGAGGTCTTCTTTGGTCGAAGCCTTATTGGATCAACAACCACTTTCTAGGCAAAACCGCTTAAGGAAGTTGTACTTTTAACCTACCTATTGAAACTCCTTGGTCTAACTAGTCTAGGATGTGGCGAGGTAGCTTCGGCTAGTTCCACTGGGCTAAGAAGACCAAATAGAGGACGCCTTCCCCTACCTGACTCCTTAGATCAGCTTCCCTAACGTACTATCAGCTCGCCCTACCCTGGTACTGAGTAGGTCAAGTGTCAGACTAACTTTTGAAACTAGTCCTAGGTACCCAGACGGGTAAAGGGTAACTTTGAGGTGCCAACTAATTTGGAGCTTCCCCCTAAATTGTAGACTGGGTGTCTAGGGTCAATGTAGTGGATGCCCCTTTTTGGGACATAAAGTTGATTCTGACCTACTTGCTTTGTTAGGTAAGCTTTCGGAACCCATGCTTTTCGTTGATTTTTGCGGGGGTGGATAAAGGAGATAAAGGATCTTTGGGCTGATCCTGATTTATATCCTATCCCAGATTTATTGTACATGCCCTTTTGTGATCCAAGAATGAGGTCAAGGTTCTTGGATCGGGTTGTGAAAGTTGCTAGTAGATCCTTAAGTTTTAGGACTTCGCCCTTTAGAGTGGAGTTTTCAGTTTCAAGCTCAATTGTCTTTTGATTTTGAGTTTGTTCAGTTAATGTTCTGGTATTAATTAATTGCTCCTTAAGGTCTTGATTTTCCTTAAGGAGCTGGTCATTCCTAGATTCAGATGCAAGTAATTTTTTATTTAAAATGGAAATAATCTTAAAATTTTTTTCATTAACTGAATCTAAATATACCTTAGTCGAGTCGTCCGAAAAGAGTCCGATCTCTTGACTCGACTCGTATTCGGAATCTTCGTCGTGCTCCGAGTCTGACCCGGGTCCAGTTGCCATTAGCGCGAGGTAGCTTGTCTTCTTTGGTGGTTCATAGTCAGAGTCATCCGAACTCTCGTCCCAGGTGGCTTGAAGAGCCTTCTTCTTCTTGCTTTTCTTTGATTGGTCCTCCGTTTTGTAGGGACATTCATGTTTGAAGTGTCCTTTTCTGTTGCAACCGAAGCAGGTTATTTTGCTTTTATCTCCATAACTGGTTGGCTTCATTATCTTTTGGAAATCTCTTTTCGAGAATTTGCTTTTCTTTTTGGCGAAGACTTTTCTTACTAAGTTAACCATTTGTTCCTCGTCATCTGAGTCTGAGTCTGACTTTTCTTCTGATTCTTGAATTTTCTTCTTCGACTTGACTTCTTTTGAAGAACCTGCAAACAAAGCAATTCCTTTCTCGGCCTTGGTGTTAGTTTGTTCGTGCAGTTCTAATTCACAGAATAGTTCATCTAAATTTATTTTGGAAAGATTCCTAGAAATTTTATAAGCATCTATGATGGATGCCCATAAAGAGTTTCTAGGAAAGGCATTTAGTGCATACCTTATAATATCTCTATTTTCTTGTTTGTGCCCAATGAGGTGGAGTCCATTTAGTATGTCTTTGATCCGGGCGTGGAGTTGGCTTGCAGACTCATCTTCCTGCATTTTTATGTTAAATAATTTATTCAATAACAAATCTCTTTTTGTTACCTTCGCATCTGAGGTGCCTTCATGCAGTTCAATCAGTTTGTCCCAAAGTTCTTTGGCAGATTCAGTTGGGCCGATACGGTTCAATTCCTCTTTGGTAAGTCCGTATTGGAGTGTGTTCTGTGCTTTGAACTCAATCTGAGCCCTTTTCTTCATTTCTAGGTTCCATCTGTCATGCTTCAGTAGTGCATTGTTTCCCTCGTCCATTGGTGGTTCGTAGCCAGATTGCACCGCGAACCATTGATCCATATCAGTCTTTAGGTACACCTCCATTCTTCGTTTCCAGTAAGGGAAGTCTTCCCCATTGAAGAGCGGAGGACGGGCAGTACTATATCCTTCACCTTGAGCCATCTGAAATAGACAACAACAAAAACACTTGTTCCAAGACTAAGTCTTGGATTAATAGTGTGGTAGGAAAAGGAGAAGAAAGGAACAAAAAACGACTCGAAATGGTGTTGCCCAAATTCGAGTAAAATCGATAGAAAATATCTAAATTTAGGCAACAATACCTAATTTAGATCGTGCAACGAAAACACAAAAACAAACGAAAAAGAATTGGATTTCTCCCGGCTCTTATGGTGGTTGCACCGATACAGAGCGAACTTGGCTCTGATACCACTTGTAGGACCGATGCACGTGAGAGGGGGGGTGAATCACGTGACTTTTAAAATCTTCGTTATAAAATCAGAGTCGATAGAAAATTGTACGATGCTTTTTATAACGTGCGCAGCGGAAAAATTAAAACGAAATGCGAAAGCGAAAAATAAAAAAAAATTACACGAGGAGTTTTACTTCGTTCGGAGCCTTCGCCGACTCCTACTTGAAGGCCCAGGTTCCTTGAACCTTTCCTGTGGGTAATCCACTTAAAACCTCTATCGACAAACTACCGATAGAGTGATTCGAATACAAGATTGGGCGGAAGTGTAACAGCCCTACACTTCCCCCTTAAATAATTTAAGTGCAGAAAGAAAAAATTTGTTACCCAACACTTAGATTTATCTGAAGCAGCTTGGGTGTTGGGAGCGATCTTCCAGCAGCGGTCGGACAGCGTTGAGTCAAAACACAAACCGCAGCAGAGGAGCGTGGAAGCAAGAGAGCGCCAAAGCTTGAACCAGAATCAAATTTTCTTATCTGTTAGAGGGCTTGCTTGCTTCTATTTATAGTGCCTCGATGCATGATCTTCTCAGCTCAAATTTTATCCATCAACAAGATAAAATAATTAAATAAAAGATAATGTTTCTATCCTTTGCTTCAATTAAGAAAATAATTTAAATAAAATATAAATACAGAATATTGAAAAGTTAACCGAGAGGTTTTATCCTCTTACAATTTTATTAATAATTTAAAAGGAGATTTTATCCTTCCAGCTAAGCTTTATGTGAGAATTTTAAGCATTAGTAGGGATAATTTTATTCTCTAAAAAGAAGAAAATACGAATAATTTAAATGATAATTTATCCTCCACCAAGGCTTTAGATAAGGAATAATTTTATAAAATTCAACTACAAAATCTAATTAAATAAATTTTGTAAAATAGAGTTAATGCATTTAGAATCTAATTAAATAAATTCTGTAAAATAGAGTTAATGCATTTAGAGTTAATTAGACCCCGTCCAAACCTGGATAAGGATCTAACCAGAACTCAACCGAGGTCACCAAAATGGGCCTAAGTTGGACCGCGCCTACAGTCCTAAAATAGGACCCGTCCTCACTGGTTCGCTCCTCCAGTGACTTACCTCACTTACCTCGTGCAGTTCTACTCAACTTCTTAACCCACCAGGTCTTCCTGCCAAGGCTCAACCACCCTGGTCTTTTTGCCAAGTTTCAACCAACTTGGGCTTCAGCCAGTTGTCAGGCCCCGTGAACCCAACTGGACTTCTCGCCAGGACTCAACCACCTTGGACTTCCCGCTAGGACTCAACCACCCTGGACTTCAGCCTGGTGTCAGGTCCTAAGTCTTTCAACCCTGCACACTTAGTAAAGAGGTCAAAACCAAAAGCAAGTCTAACTTTAACCTATTTGTCATTCATCAAAACTCAGGTTTAACTATTAGTGCAAATTGCACCAACAAATTCCTCAGCACAAAATCACTCAATGTGGTACATAATAACACCACAGCACATAATACATAACAGTTTTCATAATTCATTGGTGCATGTTGCTAGTTTGGCCCTTTTGTAGCCTTAAATTGTGTACACTTTTCGAAAATTGTCTTGATTTTGCTCTCCATGCAGGTAATGCGACTAATGAAACACCTGCTATGAAATATGCACAACCATCCACTAGGCTTGCTCAGAAATCAAATTCAATGTCCAATTCTTCCAACGTGAACAAGAGAAAGGCAATGAAGTTTTTGCCAAATCATCCTTCGGAATCAAAGAAATCGCGGACTAATTCTCCTAATTTTCCATCTGCTGTTGGAGTATAAGATCATTCTCAGTA
>JAGFNQ010004152.1:0-16668 GCA_024364735.1 Boesenbergia rotunda | reverse complement strand
TGCCACCATCATTGAACTCTTTCGAAGTCCTCTCCAACCTTCCATTAGCTCTCATGACTTTGTGCCCCTAGCCTCCCAAATAAAAGGAAGCATTGAGCCATTGGGTCCTTTTTCAATTGAAGCGCTTTGTTGAGCAAATGGTCTCTTTTATTTGTGAGCAAAGTACTATGATCCATTGTGATCAAACATGAATTTGGTGTTTGTGACTTGTCTTACATATCTCTTTTAACTAATTAGTTTACTAACTGTACAAATTCAACAAAATTAATAAGTGGAATAAGGTTTGGTTATTGTTTTAATATCATGCAAAATGTCAATCTATATTTGTGTCCCTAAACGTATGAAAGATCTTTCATGTGAGATCACGAAGATGATACTTAGCCACATTGCCAATATGCCTAGAAGCATGTAGATGTTAGGATTGGGGCTTTAATCGTTTCTTTGAACTTGATTTGTAGTGGAAAATTTTAAAATATCACTAACACCTTGATTTACTTGATTTTTACCCGTTTGAGGTGACTACTCTAAGGGTCTGGCTTTCACGATTTCATTCACTATGAAATCTCTCATTCTTGGAAGCTTTTCAGAGGTGGAGAAGCCTTGTACAAGTCGTTCTCACAAAACAAAATACAAGAGCAACACCAAAAATGAATGGAAAATAAAAGCACAACACTTTACAATGAATTCTTTGCTTTGGATGTTTGCTTGTCGTTTTGGATTGCCTCTTTGTGGTTGGAAATACAATAGTACTTCTCCAAACCCTCAAGAATTGGCATGAATAGTTGTAAATGAGTCATATTTCAAACTTTCACGAAAATCCTTTTCTAGGATTCTATTGACGCCTCCTAATCGATTAGTTTTATCCTAATCAATTGTCATGTTAGCTTGATCGTTGAAAAGAACGACTCTTTTTTGCACGTCTAATCGATTGGTTAGCCATACTAATCGATTCGATAGGTTTTAATCAATTGTTCGATCGATTCCGAAGATTTCTATCCGCGAGAGAAAAGCCTAATCGATTCCCAACCTTTCTGTTCTCTCATAAAAAAGGCTCCAATCGATTCCGAAGCTTCTGTTCTCGCGAGAAAACACTCCTAATCGATTAACCCATACTGAATTGATTGGCCCAATCGATTAATGATGTTGAATTGATTAGCCCAATTGATTCAATACATTTTTGCTTGCTCGCGAAAACCTCCCCAATCAATTACCTTAATCGATTAATGTGTTGAATCGATTAGCCAATTGATTCCAACACTTTCTGTATTCTCATGAAAAATACTCCAATTGATTGGCTTAAGGCTTAATCTATTGACTTAAGCTTAATCGATTGACCAATCGATTCAAACACATACTGTGCTCTTGCGAAGAGCTCCCCAATGATTACCCTAATCTACTGGTTTAGGTCCAATTGATTACCCTAATCAACTGCCCAACCCTAACTCCCTTATTCTGAGTCTAGGATTATTTTGTCCAATATCTGATCATCCTTAGCCTGTTGGGACTTCTCTGTAAGTACCCCGGGATAGTTTTGTTGTGATCGACCGAGCCAAATTAGGTCGTGTTAGATTTTGATGTCTTATGTCTAAGTATGCAGGAACTTAGGAGCACAAGAAGTCAAGCCGAAGACACGGTGAGAGAGGAGTGCACGAGAAGGGAGCCGACGGGCTCATTGCATTTGAGGGATGAAAAGCTACTGTAGAGTACACTAGTAGAGCGAGAAAGATACGTGCGACGTCCGAAGGGCGTGAAGCCGAGAAGGAACTGCTTGTGGAGGTCAGAAGTTTGGACACAGGTGAGCTTAACTTCGAACGATTAGAAATCACCCAAAAGTGCATAAGGTTGGTTAACCAGAAGTTGACCAGAACTAGGACGTCCGGACTGATCTGGGACGTCCGGACTGATCTGGGGCATCCGGGTTGGTCCCGATGCCCGAGAGCTGATACGGGCGCCCGATCTATCCTGGCAAATCTAAAAAGAGTCGTTTTCACGATCATTGCAACGCGGATAAGAGTTGACCCAACTCAGGTGCCCTCATTGCACACAAATGCCACAGATGTGCCACGTCAGCAATGAATAAGTTTTTTCAGGCTCTATAAATATAACCCTTTAGCTCAAAATTAAACATCAATTATTGTATTCTCTTTCTAATTCTACGTTAAATGTCTATGCTTTCAATTGCTTGTAAGAGGCTACTTCGCCTACTTCAAATGAGTCATTTATTTGAGCTTTCAATGTCTTGGATTAGCAAGCACCTAGGTTGTAAACCAAGTAAATTCGGAGTCTATTCTTACTTGTCCTTTTGCATGTTATTTTTGTTTAATTAATAGTGTGTTTTTGCTATGTTCGAAAGCAATAGATTGCATTTTATTTTTCAGGACTATTCACCCCCCTTTAGCCCGCCCGACGCGTTCCTATACTTGGTAACTTCAGAAGGACTAATCGCCTCTTGAAGAAATAAATAAATAGTCGGATTAAGTATTTACCCGTCAAAGTTTGAGGGGGAGTTCGCGCTTTGGAAGCGTAAAATAAAAGTATATTTCAAAATTGGCTTCGATATTTTACTAACAGTAAAATATAGTTTTGAAGCACCTAAGGATCACAATGGAGAAGTAAAGGAGGAGAAACAATGAAGCAAAAAGGAGCAGGTCGACTTCATGGCCAACGACAAAGTAAAATTCCATCTGTTGAGTGTCTTGCTGTCACAAGAAGTCAATCGGATTGGAGCTTATGACTCAGCCAAGGAACTTTGGGAAAAACTCTTGGAGCTCCACGAAGGAACCTTGGAAGGCAAGCTACCAAAATGAGATCTGCTCTAGAATTAACTCAATAACCTCCGAATGAAAGAAGGAGAAACGGTGGCCCAAGTATATTTGAATATCAAGGAGCTAATCACCGGACTCACAAATCTCAGGAAAACTATACAAACCAAGATTCGCAAAGGTATCCATTAAATGCATTTCCAAGACCATTGGAATGGATGTTGATAGTAGACTCTTATTACATCTTTGAGGGCTTAGAGGTAAGTACCTTAGAAAATCTTTTTTTTGACTTTTGAATTTCACGAATCTCGATATGCAGGTAGAAAAGGAAAGATGGACAATATCACCCTGATCACAAGGAAGATCGAACTAGAATCAGAGTCATCTCTCGATGAGGATCAAGAAACGTATATGTTAAGAAAGTTTAAATTTTTTTAAAAATATAATAAATTTAATGGGATGTAGGTCAAGAGAAATCCTCGAAGCAAAAGGAAAATCAGATGCTATAACTGTGATGAAAGACATGTGAAAGATAACTACGCAAAGTTAAAAAACAAGGATAAAGGGGCAACAAAGTCAAAGAATCAGAACCTCAAAGCAACATGGGACGAATTGTCATTAGATGAATTTGAAGTCAAGAAATACGTCGGACTAGCACTACTGGCTAGTCACCAAGAGTAAAACAACGAAGCAACTTCGGAAGAAAGCATAGATGAAGAGAGAGCTACATTAGAAGATAGAGAATCAAATTTTAGATCTAACTTAGTAAGTGAGGTATGCTTTTTTATCTCCTAATAAGTTATACAATGGTATTAAACTAATGTCCAAATCATTATGCAAATTAAGAACAAAAAATTTAGATCTTAAAAAAATTTAGCAAATGTATGTCCATTAAAATTATATGATAAATTAAAAATTAAAAATTGAAAATGTTCATTTCACGGACTAAATAGAAAAATTAAAGAACTCATCATGTTCAAGTAATGTTCAAATTTTAAAAATTTTTATAGAGGACTAACCTAGCATATTAGGAATCATAGGTGTCAAATTGTAAAGTTTTCAAAATTATATTCTACTCAAATTTTTGATAAATCCAGTAAGTAAAAATTTATTTTGGGTTCCCAAATTTGTGTTGAATTTTTAGGTTATTATATTTAAGCATATTAGAAATTATTTCTTTCTTTGTGTCATTAAGAATTCTTTTTAAAAATATTCTTTTTCATAGTAAATTTATTTATAAATTTTACTGTGATAGACATCATTTATGTCTATTCATAGAAAATTTTTGAGATTTTTTCGATTGATAAATGAATTTTTATGAATTTTTTATCAAAAGTTAAAATTATTTTTAAAAATACTTCGAAGATGATTTTTTTAAAATCTAATATTTTGGAGGTTAACCGTTAGAATTTTACTTTTCTAAAAAATTATCAACATTTTAAAGTCAAAATTCATTTTCCTAGCATTAATTTTCCATATTTTATGCATCTATTAAGAAATTATTTTTAAACTCTCAACAAAAATATATTTTATCTTGAAAATTTTTGTATGATCAAATCTTACATTTTGACTTGTTTGCAAAAATTTATAAAATTTTTGAATAAAAGAATAATTTTCTATGAATTTTCTATCAAAAACTAAGTTTTTAAAATTTATTTTTTTAAAATAGATTTTTTGCAAAACTATTTTTTGTTGTTGTTGTTGAATCTTGATTGAATGCCACAAACTAAGAAAAAAATTACGGCTGACAAAAAAAAGTGTTTTTCTTTCTTTCAAAATTTAAATTTAACTTAAGAATTTTTTACCTTGACCATATTTTTAATGTGATCATAGGGGGAGAAAATGTGAATTAAGTTAAGGGAAGGTTTTAATGCAATATTTTTTTTACTTAATTGTAAAAAATATTTTTGACTATTTTTTTCTCGTTTGTAATTTTCTAACTTAACTCAGGTTGATACAAATCAAAATGTGAGAGATTATAGGTACCCTGGGATAGTTTTGATGTGGTCAACCGAATCAAGTAAGGTTCTGTTAGGTTTTGATGTCTTATGTCTAAGTGTATAGGAACTTAGAAGCACAAGAAATCGAGTAGAAGGCGCGGTGAATAAGGAGAGTGTTAATATTTAATAAAAAGCTATTTATATATGGATAAAATTTGTCTAGGGTAGAATTAGTCTTTTAAATTTGTTTATATATATCTCTTTTTCATATGTAAACCCTAAGTTTTATGAATACAATTATCTAGTTGTTGTTTATTTTCTTCTTTCTCTTGTCTCTCTCGGCTCTTCTTTGCATCGGTTTTAGATTATATTTGTATTATTTTCATGGTATCAAAGCAGGATCTTACTGAGCCGAAAAATTTGAATTAGGAAGGATTGCAGTATCATCGTCGAGATTTATGATTTTCAAATGTCTGAAGGTCGATCATTATAAGGTTTCTTCAGCGTTTTCTATGTCATGGTTGGTTTAAAACCGCATTGATAGAAGAATTATATTTTCTTAAGTTTTAACCGTTAGATCACCCTGAACTTTAAGGGAACGTTTCTCGCACCAAGGGCTACATTTTGAACTATGGAGATCTAATTTTGAGTTCTTTAAATCCACCTGACGATTGAAAAATATAACTATTAATTCTGTTTTCTCTTTGGAAATTAATAGTCAATCATAACAATAATTTTTAAATTTGGAGCATTCAACATGACAACACTAGTTCCTCTTACAAATTCTAGAGAGACTCAATCATCCAATACCACAATTGCAGCTCTTGCCGAACAGTTTCAAAAGTTTCTTTCATCTTATCCACATGTTATGTTTGCTTCTTCTCACAAAGGTTTGCCCTATAATGGTACTTCAGGTATACATTCTACTATCTGGATCCTTGATTTTAGAGCATCGCATCATATGCCGCCCAATGCCAATTCTTTTGTACCTATAAATTCTTATCTTTCTGTATCGGTCATGACCATAAACAGTTCTCCCATACCATTAGCTGGTGTTGGCTTTATTTCTACATCTAATTTGTCTCTGTTTAATATATATCATATTCCTAATCTTACTTTGAATCTTGTCTTGGTTGGTCAATTATGTGATTCTGGTTTCTCAATTTCTTTTACTTCATCTTCTTGTTATGTGCAGGATCCACAATCTTAGAAGCAAATTGGGATAAGTCGTAGACAGGGGAGACTATATGCATTAGAACAACTAAAAGTTCCAGATGTTGCAGCATTCAGTGTTGATTTGTCTTCCTTTCGGTTAAACTCTGCCTCTTCTAATTTTTATTTGTGGCATTCTCGTCTTAGACATGTTTCTTCTTCTCGTTTGAAATACTTATCTTCTAAAGGAAATTTAGAAAAATTGCAAACTCATGATATCAGATTGTTGTGGTTGCAAATAAGCAAAATTCTCTGCCTTACCTTTCAATAAAAGACTAATTCTACCCTAGACAAATTCTATCCTTATATAAATAATTTTTTTATTATATATTAATATCCCCTCTCAGACTCACGACGCTTTAACAGAAAACATTGAGAGTATGTTATCTAGAAACTAAAAATGTACAGTGGCATGCATCTTGGTGAGCAAGTCTGCAATTTGCATGGTGAATATACATCTAATCTTTTTTCTGAACTACTTGCTAAGGGTGATCGAAGGTCGACAAGAGGAGGGTCAATTGTCCTTGAAAAAGAAAACTCAATCTTTTATTTGAACTTAACAAAAATGTTAGTTAGAACACAAATATCATAAATAAATAAAACAAATAATAAATAAAGACACTAGTAGAAAAATGCTTATTAACCACGGGCGTTCACCGTTGTCGTAGGCTAAAAACATTGTTGTTAAAGGCCATGTTGTTGGTGCAGGAAGCAACATATCGAACCTTGTTTTGATATTGACAAAGGATTCAAAGTTAAGTATTGTTTGTTATCAATTGTGCTCATTAAGTGTGCAGGAAACAAAGTCCTAGCGAAGGGCTGCTAGGCACCTGGCTAAGGACTGCCAGGAAACAAAGTCCTAGCGAAGGGCTGCTAGGCACCTGGCGAAGGACTGCCAGGAAACAAAGACCTAGCGAAGGACTGCTAGGCACCTGGCGAAGGGCTGCTAGGAGTCTAAGACCTGGCGAAGGACTGCTAGGCACCTGGCGAAGGGCTGCTGGGAATCTAAGACCTAGCGAAGGACTGTTAGGCACCAGGCGAAGGACAGCCTGGTACTGAAGACCTCGCGAAAGACAGCTAGGCACTTGGCGAAGGACTGCTGGGCAAAAGTCTAATCGGAGGAGCCGGTTGGCAACAGGTAAATTCTCCTGAGAGGAGTAGGTGAGGACGCGTTCCCCGTCGAGGGAACAGCAGGCGTCGGTTCGACCTAGGGTTCCATTTTGGGAGACCCAAAGTCAGAACCAAGACAGCTAAGGCTGTATAATCATAACATATTCTTGTTTTATTGTATTTGCAACTAACCCTGGATGCAGGACCAAAGGAACGAGTTTCTGCAGCTCAGAACGCCTCAAGGGAGAGAGCCAGCAGCTGAGTAGGGCGCCCCGGAGGTCCCGGGCGCCCCAAGGTCAAGGCAAAGCAGTAAACAAAAAAGCGCTTCAAAGGCTTACTGGGTCAGGGCGCTGTAGGATCGATGCACGTGAGAGGGGGGGGTGAATCACGTGACTTTTAAAAAATTAGAGCACTTTAAAAAGCGTGCACAGCGGAAAAAACAAAACACGAACGAAAAATCAATACAAACGACACAGGTAGTTTTACTTCGTTCGGAGCCTTCGGCGACTCCTACTCGAAGGGCCAGGTCCCTCGGACCTTTCCGTTGGGCAATCCACTAAAACTCTCTACCGGTAAACCCCGATAGAGTAAGCGAGTACAAAAGAATTGAAAGTGTGACAACCCCACACTTTCAAGTAATTAAATGCAGGAAATAAAAATTGCGTTACCCAACAACTTAGAAGATCTCCTAGATGGGCTCAGATGTTGGGGTTGAAGTTTCGGCAACGATCAAACGTGAACACGTCGTAGCTTGGACCGCAGCAGGAGAGTTTGGAAGAGAGAGCACTTGAAAAGCTTTTTTCAGAAAAATATTTCAATCTCCCTTCAAGCTCTACAACAAGGCTTTTTATAGAGGGGCTCTCGAGCTTTTTGGGTCTCATCCAGATCCTATTTTTGTGCATCCAGATCCTATTTTTGTGCAGCGCTTATCCAATTAAAAATTAATTCAAAGGAGACTTTGTTTCTATCCTCATGCTTCACCGAAAAATATGAATTAATAAACAATTAAATAAGATGTAACAAAATGGATAGGAATTAATTTAACAAGAAGTGAACATGTTTTAGCAAATTAATTCAAAGGAGATTTGTTTCTATCCTCATGCTTCACCGAACAAAGCATGAATTAATAAACAATTAAATAAGATGTAACTAAGTAATTAAACAAAATGGATAGGACTTAATTTACACAAGAAGTGTTTTGTAGCTTAGTCCATATATCAAACAAACCCTGTAAGATAATGTTATCAAATATATTGGAGTAAAATATATTCATAGTTAATTAGACCCTGTCTCCTAGATCAGGATCTAACCAGGCCTCAACTTAGATCACCCAAATGGGTCTAAATTGGACCGCGCCTAAAGTCCCATAAATGGACTCGTCCTCACTGGTTCGCTCCTCCGGTGACTTACCTCACTTACCCATTGTGCAGCTTTACTTGACCTCTTGACCCACCAGGACTTCCTGCCAAGGCTCAACCACCCTGGTCTTCCTGCCAAGTCTCAACCAACTTGGTCTTCAGCCAGTTGTCAGGTCCCACGGACCCAACTGGACTTCCCGCCAGGACTCAACCATCCTGGACTTCAGCTTGGTGTCTGGTCCTAGGTCTTTCAACCCTGCACACTTAGTCAAGAGCTTTAAAACCAACAACCCTAACTTTAACCACTTTGTCATAAATCAAAACCCGAGTTTGACCGTTAGTGCAAACTGCACCAACAATCTCTCCCTTTTTGATGTATTGACAACTCAGGTTAAAGTTAGAAAAAAAACAGCAGATATGAACTTGCATAAACATGCAAACAATATAACACAAGCATAGGTATGAAAGTTGCAGCACACAAGAAAGCAGAGGTAAATAAATGTGAAATAAGCATGCTGTTTGTAATTTTCTAACCCTTTTACCCTACCCTCCCCCTTTATCATTCATCAAAAAAGATATAAGCATAACAAGTTTAAGGGAGTAGAAATATAGGCTAAGTGTTAGAAAAAAACTAGTCTTAAATCTATTAACTTAGCTTTCAAAAAAAATTTCTTTCAAAAAAGATTTTTTTTTTAGAAAATATAATATCAATCTTAATAAAAAAAATATTTTTAGGGATTAGATGGAACTCCCTCTCAATCTTTATCAACTTTTATCAAAATTTTCAAATGTGTTTTGTCAAAAATGACATTTTGAAAAAGTATTTTGACCTCTGCTCCCCCTGGACCAAGTAATGATTGTGGTCCCTTTTCATGTGTCTAACCCTAGTTACTGACTAACTATCTAGATGATAGTAGTGTTCACTGGGTTAGTCAAGTCAAGTAATAATGTCTAGCTCAGATTTTAGTGCAAGACTACTTGACTTGATCACTGCAATGTTGGTATTTTACGCCCAGACTTACTGTGATGCACTGACTTAAGCATTCGGAAGTCCAGGTAGTATCCTATGCATCTCACAACCGTTCTATGTTTTTGCAAACACAAACAAGTTAATCTTAATGTGTTTTGTGAGATGCGGCTACCTAAATCTATAGGTTCAAGCAATTCTAGGGGTCAAGCTTAGGCTAAGTCTGCCAGTTTTGAAAATCAAATTTTGAAAGACAATAAAGTTCTTGAAAAACAAGTTTGAAGAGTCCGTGTTTAAGTTAAATTTTGAAAGACAATAAACTTTTGAAAAACAAGTTTGAAAAATCCATGTTTTTAAACTCACAAGCTTAATTAGTTAAATCAAAAGTCAACTTAAGCTTATCAGGTCAGTCCTAGTCTATAACACACATTCCTATTAACCTTCTTAAGTTGCTAAATTCAGATTCAGGAAGTGGTTTGGTAAATATATCAGCTAGGTTAGACTTAGATTCAACATGGTTAAGTTCAATTTCTCCTTTATTTACATGATCTCTGACAAAATGGTGTTTGATTTCTATATGTTTGGTCCTAGAGTGGTGGATTGGGTTTTTGGTTAAATTGATTGAACTTAGGTTATCTATAAAAATTTTGACTTGTTTAAAATCTAAGTGAAGGTCCTTTAGGGTATGCATCATCCAGAGTAGTTGGGCTATACACTCACCCATAGCTATGTACTCAGCTTCAGTGGTGGATAGGGCAACACAGTGTTGTTTTCTACTAAACCAACTAACTAGTGAGGGTCCTAGAAGTTGGCATCCACCACTGGTACTTCTTCTGTCTAATTTACAGCCAGCATAGTCTGAGTCAGAATATCCAATAAGCTCAAACTGGGCTGTTCTAGGGTACCAAATTCCTAATCTTTCTGTTCCTTTAAGGTACCTAAATATTCTTTTAACTAGGGTTAGGTGTGACTCTTTAGCACATGTTTGATACCTAGCACACATACTAACTGCAAAAAGAATATCAGGTCAACTTGCAGTTAAGTAAAGTAGGCTTCCTATAGCACTTCTATAGTACTTAAGGTCAACAGGTTTGCCTTTTGGGTCACTATCTATAGTTTGATTGGTAGCCATTGGTGTCTTAATCTCTTTTGTATTATCCATTCCAAATTTTCTAAGTAGTTCTTTTGTGTATTTTTGTTGATAGACAAAGGTACCCTCACTGGTCTGTTTTATTTGTAGCTCTAAAAAGAAAGTTAATTGACCTACTAAACTCATTTCAAATTCAGTTTCCATTATCGTTGTGAAATCTTGTAAAAAGTCTGAGTTAGTTGAGCCAAATACTATATCATCTACATATACTTGGGCTACAAAAATATCATTTTTAGGGTTTTAACAAATAGTGTGTTGGGACCGGGTGCATGTCGACAAGGATACGAGTTCGTAAAATTCAAAATTTTTCGTGCAGCGGAAGAGTTTGCATAAAATAATTTCCCAAATTATCTTAACTTCGTATCTAGCATGCAACCTTATAGTGTGTTGACATAATCATAAAATAAAACTTTGCGGAAAAGTAAACTAATTTACCAAGTACCTCTCGTAACTCGAAGTAAGGGACGAGATCCAACCGTAGCGTCCCTTGGAAGCTCCGCCTCTATTCGCGTCCACGCCGAGTTCTCTTCGGGATGACTTCGCAAAGTCATGAGTTTTGTGCCGACGAGAACTACTAGATTCTCTATAGGCACAACTTGAAAGATCAAGAGAAGAGTTTAGAAACTAACCAACAAGAAGTAACGGAATCGAATTCCGAGAGGAGAGGAGTCGCTATCCGCTTCTTCTTCTTCTTGTTCGGGTTCTTCTTCTTCTAGTGGCTCACGGCAACACCTCCTTGGTGTTGTGATTGGGCGCCGGCCCTAGAGGAACTAGGGTGCGCCGGCCCTAGAGAGCTAGGGTGCGCCGGCCCTAAGGAAAGAAGAAGAGAAGGAGGAGAGAAGAGAGAGAGGGAGAGAATAATTAATCTCTTAATTGATTGGAATAAGGGCTAGCCTTTGGTTCCTTTATATAGTAGCAACTCCTTTGCTAAGTCTCCCTCTAAACCGAATTAACGGAATTAGTTATAAGAAATATATCTTATAAATTTTCTTATTAATTATTCCGTTTAAACCGAGTCTTTATTATAAACTAATTTATAATAAAAACTAATTCTTCTTCTCTTTAAATTATGGAATAAATTTTATAAGAAATTTATAAACTTTCTTATTATGAATAAATCAATTTATAATTGATTTTATAAAATTAAAATAAACCAATTCATGAATTATTTTAATCTTCCATAAAAGAATAAATTTCTATAAATTTTATTTATATAAATTTCTTTATACAAATTTATTTATCCATAATTTATAAAATAAATCGCGCTAGATTTATTTTATTAATTAAACCAATTAAATTGGTTTTCTCCTTTTTATTTGGCCGGCCACCAAAGGGGGTTTTGACACCCTCTTTGGCCGGCCAAACCAACCCGAACCGCCGCGAATCAAACTCATTTAATTCGCCCAAAAAGCCTTCAAAAGACTTAGCCATTTTTAGCTTCCATTGCGCCTCTGATAAATTCAGATTCGACTTATTTCTCTTGATCGGAAAATCCAATTTTCAACTCGTTTTAAATCCCTCGGATTACTCGTAGTGCGTGTGACTAAATAGGCTTTCGATTTATGTTGGCCGTCTATAAATAACCCATTAATTATAGAACGATCATGAGTGGCACCTAGTAGTACATCATGATCCCCAATTAATCGAAAGATCAACGGTTTGACCTCAGAAGAAATTATTCTGAAACCCTTCAGCAGCTCTAATGAATCGTGCCTCATTCCCTTCACCACCTTATACCCACTTGGTTCAGGACACGGTCTATGGTGTCAGTCCCCACTAGGCTGACTACGTCACACCTAGCCCAAGTTGTGTCTTTCACGTCCTTTGGATTTCTAATTACTCGCATGTATTTTAGAGACTCTCACTCTAAACATGATATACTCTGGCCAGAGATTTCTGAGTAACAATCCGACGATAGGCCTGGGTATACATCTCCTCGCAAGGAGTGGTGAATCCTTTGTAGGCTGTTCAAACATCTTCGGGCACTTCGGCTTATACCCAATCATCCTGGGTCCACACTTCCTTGGAGATGTTTGCTTAAGATGTCAAAGTATAAGTCTCCATGACCAAGATGACTTGAACACCGCAAGTCAAAGGAACATCGCACTCAAGCCGCAGTAAGAACTTCATTGACATTTCTATAGATAGATTCCATATGAAGTCTTACAGCTAGTCACTCCAATGAACTAGTTCCCTTAACTAGCATCCATGTTTATCTCCGGACATCCCAATGTCACCAGCCAGTGAGAATCAGCTGATTAGAGAATAACCCATGCTAGTCTCAACAGAATCGATAGTGTCCGTTTTTATCAATTCATCGACTAGGGATAATTTCAATACTTCACAATTGCACATATAGAGATAATCACTAGTTGTGATCCCATCACAAATTCTCTTATGCTGTGAGTTGTATTGCGGACATTCAGTAGATGAGTTTAAGATCCCAATCAAATACACAAAACATGTATACTCAAATAGTAAATTATCATTTATTAATATAAATGTTTACATCATAAGGCGATTGCCTTAGGACACTTCTCTCATATCACTAACAAACTCCCACTTGGCCTAATGCCAATCGCTACGGTATCCAATACCACAGGCTCTAACATGACCCTCAAACTTGTTTTGAGGCAAGGCCTTAGTTAAAGGATCCGCTATATTCCTTTCAGTGGGAACTCTCTCAATTTGTATGTCATTCCTACTTATAATCTCTCTGATCAGATGATAGCGTCGAAGCACGTGTTTGGATCGCTGATGAGACCTTGGTTCCTTCGCTTGTGCAATAGCTCCATTGTTGTCGCAGTATACCGGCACTACTTCATCAATGGTTGGAACCATGCCAAGTTCGGTGACAAACTTCTTGATCCAGACTGCTTCCTTTGCTGCTTCCGAAGCTGCGATATATTCCGCTTCCGTGGTGGAATCCGCTACGGTGTCTTGTTTGGAACTTTTCTAACTTACTGCGCCTCCATTCAAAGTAAATACGTATCCAGACTGCGATTTGGAGTCATCCTTATCTGTCTGGAAACTGGCATCTGTATACCCACGTATTTTCAAATCTCCTTCTCCATATATTAGAAATACATCCTTAGTTCTTCTTAAGTACTTAAGGATTGTTTTAACAGCCGCCCAATGATCCATTCCTGGATCCGACTGGTATCTGCTTGTGACGCTCAAAGCCTACGATACATCGGGCCTAGTACATAACATAGCATACATGATAGATCCTATCGCGGATGCATAGGGAATCTTATTCATGCTAATTCTCTCGTCTTCTGTGCGCGGACACATAGACTTCGAAAGGTTGATCCCATGCCTGATGGGAAGGTAACCTTTCTTGGATTCCGACATACTAAACCTTTTTAGCACTCGGTCTATATATGTAGACTGCGAAAGACCAAGCAACCGTTTTGATCTATCTCTATAGATTCTAATCCCAAGGATATAGGTTGCTTCTCCCAGGTCTTTCATGGAGAAAGTTTTGGACAACCAAATCTTAACTTTCTGTAAAACTGATATATCGTTTCCTATAAGTAAGATGTCATCGACATATAATACTAGGAATACGACTGCACTCCCACTAACCTTCTTGTATACACAAGGTTCGTCTGGATTTTGTGAGAAATCAAACTCTTTGATTGTCTCATCAAAACGGATGTTCCAGCTCCTAGATGCTTGCTTTAGTCCATATATGGATCGTCGAAGCTTGCATACTTTGGTTTTATCAACCGATGTGAAACCTTCAGGTTGTATCATGTATACATCCTCAAGCAGATTTCCATTAAGGAAAGCTGTTTTCACATCCATTTGCCACATCTCATAATCATAATGAGCTGCTATGGCTAGGAGCATCCGAATGGATTTAAGCATAGCTACTGGCGAATAGGTTTCGTCATAATCAACTCCTTGCTTTTGACGATATCCTTTTGCCACTAATCTAGCTTTAAAGGTAACAACATTACCTTCCATGTCGGTTTTCTTCTTGAAAACCCACTTGCACCCTATGGGCTTAATCCCTTCAGGTGGGTTAACCAAGTCCCATACTTGGTTTTCGTACATGGAATCCATTTCCGACTTCATGGCCTCAAGCCATTTGTCCCTTTCTGAACTATTCAGAACATCTTCATAACTGATAGGTTCGTCATCGCCTATGAGTAACACGTCGTTCGATTCACTTACGAGAAATCCGTATCTCTCTGGAATGTTGCGTGTCCTATCAGACCTACGAAGAGGTTGTGTAGTTTTAGGTTCAACTGATAGCTCATCACTATGAGATATTGGTTGTGGGTCTAAACTAGGTGTCTCTGTAATGTCTATTGGAGTTTCTTGGACTTCATCAAGTTCAATGCCACTCCCACTGTTTTCTTGTAAAAGAAATTCCTTTTCTAGAAATACAGCATGCCTTGAAACAAACACCTTTTGTTCCAAGGGATGATAGAATTGGTAACCCTTCGTTTCCTTAGGGTATCCAATAAATAGACATTTATCAGACTTAGCATCCAATTTGTCTGATACAACCCGCTTCACATAAGCAGGACAACCCCATATCTTAAGGTGTGTTAAGTGAGGTTTCTTACTATTCAAAATCTCATATGGAGTAGTAGAGACTACCTTGGTCGGGACTCTGTTTAGCAAGTAAACAGCTGTCTTTAGTGCATAGCCCCAAAAGGATTTTGGAAGAGTTGCATGATTCATCATAGACCTAACCATGTCCATCAAGGTTCGGTTGCGCCTCTCAGATACACCATTATGCTGTGGTGTATTTGGCGGAGTCCATTGGGATAATATCCCATTGTCCCTTAGATAATCTTGAAACTCTTGACTTAAGTATTCACCACCCCGATCGGATCGAAGTATTTTAATACTTTTGCCAAGTTGTTTCTCTACTTCATTTCTGAACTCTTTGAATTTATCAAAAGCTTCAGATTTGTGTTTCATCAAGAACACATACCCGAATCGTGAGTGATCATCGATAAAGGTGATGAAGTAGCTATAGCCTCCTTATGCAGGAGTTGACATTGGTCCACATACATCGGCATGTATTAGACCAAGCAACTCTCCCACTGGATTACCTTTTCCGGGAAAGGGTAATTTGGTCATCTTGCCTTTTAAGCATGATTCGCATGTATCAAATGAACCGAGTTCAAATGATTCCAAAATTCCACATCGGTGTAATTCGGTCATGCGTTTCTTACTTATATGGCTAAGACGACAGTGCCACGTGTAGGAGTCTATTCGATTATCAATTCGAGCACGTTTGTTGTTAACTTCGATATTGAAAACGTCACTGGATAAATCTAACGTGTAGATGCCATTGCACAAAGTTCCATTCCCATAAAGAACGCCATTTAAAGTTATGTAACAACAATTGTTACTAAAAGTCAAATGATAACCTTTTTCATTCAAACATGAAATAGATATAATGTTCTTTATTAACGAAGGAACGAAATAACAATTATCCAGTTCTAAGATACGTCCAGTTGGGAGCTTTAGCAAATATGTTCCGATGGCAATAGCAGCAATCCTTGCTCCATTTCCAACCCGCAAATTCGCTTCTCCCTTGACGAGTCTTCTTCTATTCCTTAGCCCCTGTATGTCATTACATATATGTGAGCTACACCCAGTATCAAGTACCCAGGTATCTGAGGAAATAGAGTGACATTCAATAACGAAGATACCTGAAGAGGATGGGGCATCGGATGTCTTCTTCTTCAAGGACTCAAGATAAACCTTGCAGTTTCTTCGCCAGTGACCTTCCTTGCCGCAGTGATGGCAAGTTCCTTTTGGTTTCTTTTCAGTCTTTTGGCCTTTTTCTTCTTCCCTTTGTTCTGTTCTTTGGCCTTCCTCTTAGAACCTTTCTTCGAGGAACCAACTAACAGTACTGCTTTTTGATCCGGCTTTACAGAAGGCCTACAGTCTTCAGCAGGTTGAGCAACTCAGGAATGGTTGTCTCTAGTTTGTTCATCCGATAGTTCATCACAAATTGTGAATAACTCTTGGGCAAAAAACTCAGAATTAGTCAATACTTAGTTCATGATTCATTGCAAAACCGAGTGCGCTCAGTCGCTCAATGTACCCCAACATCTTTAACACAACTGCGAGGCAGAAGTGCTTCCTGCATCTTAGTGGTGAAGAGGAGTCTGGAGACTTCGAAACCTTCGGATCT
>JAGFNQ010004151.1:201972-232684 GCA_024364735.1 Boesenbergia rotunda | reverse complement strand
TACGTGGTTAAAATAATTTGAGAATTATTTTATGCTAATTCTTCCGCTGCACGTAAAAATTTAAAATTTTACGAACCCGTATCCTTGTCAACATGCACCCGGTCCCAACAGTGGTATCAGAGCCGGTTAGTGTTCGACATAATCATATAATTGTTTTGCGGAAAACTTTGTCATGATCTCAATTTTGGAAAAAATTTTCAATTATGGAAACTTTCCAATTATAATAAATTTTAGATTTAGGAATTTCTATGTTTGGAAATCCTCATGAAATTTCGCAAACTTTTGAAATTTTTTAGTTTCTGAAATTTCATAATAATTGTGAAAACTTCCCATCTTTGGAAACTTTCCAATTTTGAAAATTTTTCTATTTTAGAAATTTTCCAATTTTGGAAATAAGTAAGTTTTCTTTGTACCAGAAACTTACAATTATTCTGAAAACCTATTATGAAATCTCGCAATTTTGGACACTTTCTTTCGAGAAAGTCTAGACAAATTTATGGACAATTAATTGACAATTAAATTTGAATTGGTTTTTAAATTGACAACAAAATTCTTTATTTTAGATTTAGCCTCGGGGAGCCGTCCAATTTAAAGTTAGTTGTTGAAATTTAATTTCCCAATTTTAAATAAAATTGTCATGTTTGATTTGGATTGAGCCTCGAGGAGCCATCCAAATTGGATTTACAACAAATTACTTTTCTTTGGGTATCTGAGCCTCGGGGAGCCACCCTTAGAAAATAATTAGTTGTAATTAATTAAATCAATGAATAAAATATGATTTAAGAGGTGATGCTCTTACATATTGTTGTCTCCAAAATTAATTAGGAAAATGGTTTCCTATAGAGTTTTCTTAAATGAGATTTTCATGAAAATAATATGTAGTTGAATTAAGGGATTTATCTCTTAATTTAATAAGATTTGATTTAGAGAAATCAAAGTCTTGAACATATTATTTCCGAAATTGATTATGACAATTTAGGAAATTGTTTCCCAAAACAATTTCTTGAATAATGTATGAAAATAGAATTAGAAAATCCGGTTCCTAATTCAATTAATGAGACTTGATAAATTAAGTCACATACATACTTTATTAAGGAAATCGTTAGTCATGACATAATTATATGTCATGAATGTGCTTAGAAAAGAAAGGATGAGACCCAAAACCCCTTATAAAATATTGAGGCCAACACCTTCCATTAATATGGTTAGAATCGGAGTTTTGTTTCTTGTTTGGGTTGATGGACACATCCATGCCCGGCTTGAACCTCAACATGTTCAAACCATGGAATTAGTTTATGAATAATATAGTTGGAGTCAGAGGTCAATCCTTAGTTTTGGTTGTTAGACCCATCCAAGCCTGACTAAGCGGTTGAATGAGCTCCAACCATATTAAAACTATTTCTTGATTAATGGGTCAGCCTTAAGCTTGGAACATCGATTTGTTGTGCCACAGCCAAGGTCGATGTAAAGAGAGGTGCAGTTGGGTGCTATGTATAAAGTTGCATACTTGTTAATGAGTTAACAACCCAATGATTTATGCAAACATTCAACTAGTTGATAGCATAAAGTGATAGTTACATATATGTGATATGTAATCGGTATAATTACCTACCTTCATAGCTAAGAATAACTTGATGGCCACAGTCATGGTTGTTCTTATCTATGGTTGGATATCAACCTATTTGGAGATGTTCCTACGATCTCCCGAATTGATAAAAAGGGTTATTCAATTTGAAAAATAAATAGGATTTTATTTATGTATATTGATACATTCTTTAATCATTCTTCTCACATAAGCTCAATTTGTATTTCTAGGTTAATCACTCGATCATGTCTTCTCTAAACTTGCGTTCCATTTTGGACACCAATAAACTGACTGGGCCAAACTTCATGGACTGGCTTCGAAACCTGAGGATACTCCTCAAGGCAGAAAGCTTGCTTATGTCCTTGAAGATCAACTTCCCAACCGTCCTCCTGAAAATGCAACTCCAGACCAGTTTCCTGAGTTGCTCAACCTGCTGAAGACTGTAGAGCCTTCTGTGAAGCAGGATCAGAAGACGGTACTGTTAGTTCGTTCCTCGAAGAAAGGTTCTAAGAGGAAGGCCAAAGAACAGAATAAGGGAAAGAAGAAAAATGCCAAAAAGACTGAAAAGACCCCAAAAGGCACTCGCCATCACTGTGGCAAGGAGGGTCACTGGCGAAGAAACTACAAGGTTTATCTTGAGTCCTTGAAAGAGAAGGCATCCGATGCCCCATCCTCTTCAAGTATCTTCGTTATTGAATGTCACTCTATTTCCTCAAACACATGGGTACTTGATACTGGGTGTAGCTCACATATATGTAATGACATACAGGGGCTAAGGAATAGAAGAAGACTCGTCAAGGGAGAAGCGAATTTGCGAGTTGGAAACGGAGTAAAGATTGCTGCTGTTGCCATCGGAACATATTTGCTAAAGCTCCCTACAGGACGTGTCTTAGAATTGGATAATTGTTATTTTGTTTCTTCGTTAATAAAGAACATTGTATCTATTTCATGTTTGAATGAAAAGGGTTATCATTTAACTTTTAGTAACAATTGTTGTTACATAACTTTAAATGACGTTCTTTATGGGAATGGAACTTTGTGCAATGGTATCTACACGTTAGATTTATCCGGTGACGTTTTCAAATATCGAAGTTAGCAACAAACGTGCTTGAATAGATAATCGAATAGACTCCTACACTTGGCATTGCCGTCTTGGCCATGTAAGTAAGAAACGCATAACCGAATTACACCGATGTGGAATTTTGGAATCATTTGAACCCGGTTCATTTGATACATGCGAATCATGCTTAAAAGGCAAGATGACCAAATTACCCTTTTCCGGAAAAGATAATCCAGTGGGAGAATTGCTTGGTCTAATACATACTGATGTATGTGGACCAATGCCAACTCTTGCACAAGGAGGCTATAGCTACTTCATCACCTTTATCGATGATCACACACGATTCGGGTATGTATTCTTGATGAAACACAAATCTGAAGCTTTAGAGAAATTCAAAGAGTTCAGAAATGAAGTAGAGAAACAGCTTGGCAAAAGTATTAAGATACTTCGATCCGATCGGGGTGGTGAATACTTAAGTCAAGAGTTTCAAGATTATCTTAGGGACAATGGGATATTATCCCAATGGACTCCGCCGTATACACCACAGCATAATGGTGTATCTGAGAGGCGCAACCGAACCTTGATGGAAATGGTTAGGTCTATGATGAATCATGCAACTCTTCCAAAATCCTTTTGGGGCTATGCACTTAAGACAGCTGTTTACTTGCTAAACAAAGTCCCGACCAAGGTAGTCTCTACTACTCCATATGAGACATGGAATAGTAAGAAACCTCACTTAACTCACCTTAAGACATGGGGTTGTCCTGCTTATGTGAAGCGGACTGTATCAGACAAATTGGATGCTAAGTCTGATAAATGTCTATTTATTGGATACCCTAAGGAAACGAAGGGTTACCAATTCTATCATCCCTTGGAACAAAAGGTGTTTGTTTCAAGGCATGTTGTATTTCTAGAAAAAGAATTTCTTTTACAAGAAAACAGTGGGAGTGGCATTGAACTTGATGAAGTTCAAGAAACTCCAATAGACATTACAGAGACACCTAGTTTAGACCCACAACCAATAACTCATAATCATGAGCTATCAGTTGAACCTAAAACAACACCACCTCTTCGTAGGTTTGATAGGACACGCAATATTCCAGAGAGATACGAATTTCTCATAAGTGAATCAAACGACGTGTTACTCATAAGCGATGACGAACCTATCAGTTATGAAGATGTTCTGAAAAGTTCAGAGAGGGACAAATGTCTTGAGGCCATGAAGTCGGAAATGGATTCCATGTACAAAAACCAAGTATGGGACTTGGTTAACCCACCTGAAGGGATTAAGCCCATAGGGTGCAAGTGGGTTTTCAAGAAGAAAACCGACATGGAAGGTAATGTTGTTACCTTTAAGGCTAGATTAGTGGCAAAAGGATATCGTCAGAAGCAAGGAATTGATTATGACGAAACCTATTCGCCAGTAGCTATGCTTAAATCCATTCGGATGCTCCTAGCCATAGCAGCTCATTATGATTATGAGATATGGAAAATGGATGTGAAAACAGCTTTCCTTAATGGAAACCTGCTTGAGGATGTATACATGATACAACCTGAAGGTTTCACATCGGTTGATAAAACCAAAGTATGCAAGCTTCGACGATCCATATATGGACTGAAGCAAGCATCGAGGAGCTGGAACATCCGTTTTGATAAGACAATCAAAGAGTTTGACTTCTCACAAAATCCTGACGAACCTTGTGTGTACAAGAAGGTTAGTGGGAGTGCAGTCGTATTCCTAGTATTATATGTCGATGACATATTACTTATAGGAAACGATATATCAATCATACAGATAGTTAAAATTTGTTTGTCCAAAACATTCTCCATGAAATACCTGGGAGAAGCAACCTATATCCTTGGGATTAGAATCTATAGAGATAGATCAAAACGGTTGCTTGGTCTTTCGCAGTCTACATATATAGACCGAGTGCTAAAAAGGTTTAGCATGTCGGAATCCAAGAAAGGTTACCTTCCCATCAGGCATGGGATCAACCTTTCAAAGTCTATGTGTCCGCGCACAGAAGACGAGAGGATTTGCATGAATAAGATTCCTTATGCATCCGCGATAGGATCTATCATGAATGCTATGTTATGTACAAGGCCCGATGTATCGTATGCTTTGAGCGTCACAAGCAGATACCAGTCGGATCCAGGAATGGATCATTTGGCGGCTGTTAAGACAATCCTTAAGTACTTAAGAAGAACTAAGGATGTGTTCCTAATATATGGAGAAGGAGATATGGTAATACGTGGGTATACAAATGCCAGTTTCCAGACAGATAAGGATGACTCCAAATCTCAGTCTGGATACATATTTACTTTGAATAGAGGCGCAGTAAGTTGGAAAAGTTCCAAATAAGACACCGTAGCGGATTCTACCACGGAAGCGGAATATATCGCAGCTTCGGAAGCTGCAAAGGAAGCAGTCTGGATCAAGAAGTTCGTCTCCGAACTTAGTGCGGTTCCAACCATTGATGAAGCAGTGCCGATTTACTGCGACAACAATGGAGCTATTGCACAAGCAAAGGAACCAAGGTCTCATCAGCGATCCAAACACGTGCTTCGCCGCTATCATCTGATCAGAGAGATTATAAGTAGGAATGACATACAAATTGAGAAAATTCTCACTGAAAGGAATTTAGCGGATCCTTTAACTAAGGCCTTACCTTAGAGCAAGTTTGAGGGTCATGTTAGAGCCTGTGGTATTGGATACCGTAGCGATTGGCATTAGGCCAAGTAGAAGTGTTCTAAGGCAATCGCCTTATGATTGTAAACATTTATTTTAATAAATGATAATTCACTATTTGAGTATACATGTTAGTGTATTTGATTGTGATCTTAAACTCATCTACTAAATATTCGCAATACAATTCACAGCATAAGAGAATTTGTGATGGGATCACAACTAGTGATTATCTCTACATGTGCAAATGTGATGTATTGAAAATATCCCTAGTCGATGAATTGATAAAAACAGACACTATCAATTCTATTGAGACTAGCATGGGTTATTCTCTAATCAGCTGATTCTCACTGGCTGGTGACATTGGGATGTCCGGAGATAAACATGGATGCTAGTTAAGGGAACTAGTTCATTGGAGTGACTAGTTGTAAAACTTCATATGGTAATCTATATAGATATGTCAATGAAGTTCTTACTGCAGCTTAAGTGCGTTGTTCCTTTGACTTGCGGTGTTCAAGTCATCTTGGTAATGGAGACTTATACTTTAACATCTTATGCAAGCATCTCCAAGGAGGTGTGGACTCAGGATGATTGGGTATAAGTCGAAGTGCCCGAAGATGTTTGAACAGCCTACAAAGGATTCACCACTCCTTGCTAGGAGATGTATACCCAGGCCTATCGTCGGATTGTTACTCAAAGCCTCTGGCCAGAGCATATCATGTTTAGAGTATGAGTCTCTTAAATACATGAGAGTAATTAGAAATCCAAAGGACGAGAAAGACACTACTTGGGCTAGGTGTGACGTAGTCAGTCTAGTGGGGACTGACACAAACAGATCATGTCCTGAACCAAGTGGGTATAAGATGGTGAAGGGAATGGGGCACGATTTATTAGAGCTGCTGAAGGGTTTCAGAATTATTTCTGAGGTCAACCGTTGATCTTTCGATTAATTGGGGGTCATGATGTACTACTAGGTGTCACTCATGATCGTTCTATAATTGGTTGATTATAGACGGCCAACATAAATCGAAAGCCTATTTAGTCACACGCACTACGAGTAATCCGAGGGATTTAAAATGAGTTGAAAATTGGATTTTCCAATCAAGAGAAATAAGTCGAATCTGAGTTAATCAGAGGCGCAACGGAAGCTAAAAATGGCTAAGTCTTTTGAAGGCTTATCAGGCGAATTAAATGAGTTTAATTCGCGATCGGTTCGGCTCGGTTTGGCCGGCCAAAGAGGGTACCAACCCTCTTTGGTTTGGCTGGCCATTAAAAGGGGATAAATCCAATTTATTTGGTTTAATTAATAAAATAAATCTAGCGTGATTTGTTTTATAAATTATGGATAAATAAATTTGTGTAAAGAAATTTATATAAATAAATTTATAGAAATTTATTCTTTTATGGAAATTAAAATGATCCATGAAATGGTTTATTTTAATTTTATAAAATCAATTATGAATTGATTTTTCCATAATAAGAAAGTTTATAAATTTCTTATAAAATTTATTCCATAATAATAAAAGAAGAAGAAGTATTTGTTTTATTATAAAGTTAGTTATAATAAAACTTGGTTTAAATGGAATACTTCATAAGAGAATTTATAGGATAAATTTGTTATGAAAATTCCGTTAAGAGGGAGACTTGGCAAGAGAAATGCTACTATATAAAGGAACCAAAGGCAAGCCCTTAAATCAATAGAGTAATCAAGAGATTAACTCTCTCCCTCTCTCTCTCTTATTCTCTCCCTTTCTCTTCCCCTTAGGGCCGGCGCCCCTTGTTCATCCAAGGGCCGGCGCCATTTGCTCCCATTAGGGCCGGCGCACCATCTCCCCTTCAAGGGTTGGCGTGAGCAACAACAACCAAGGAGGAGCCAAAGAAGAAGAAGAAGAAGCGGGTCGCAACTCCTTCCTTCCCGGTATTTAGATTCCGTTTCTTGGTGGTTAGTTTCCTTTCTTCTCTCTTGATCTTCTAGTTGTGCCTTTAGAGAATCTAGTAGTTCTCGTCGGCATAAAACTCGTGACTTTACGAAGTCATCCCGAAGAGAACTCGGCGTGGACGCGAATAGAGGCGGAGCTTCCAAGGGACGCTACGGTTGGATCTCGTCCCTTACTTCGAGTTACGCGAGGTACTAAGTAAATTAGTTTACTTTTATGCAAAGTTTTAATTTATGATCATGTCCACACATCATAAGGTTGCATGCTAGATACGTGGTTAAAATAATTTGAGAAATTATTTTATGCTAATTCTTCCGCTGTACGTAAAAATTTAAAATTTTACGAACCCGTATCCTTGTCAACATGCACCCGGTCCCATCATGTTTTTCAAAAAAGTATTTTATTTCTTATCTGTTGATTATTTTTTTTATAAAAATCATTTCTTTTATCAAGTCTTGAAATTTAAAATGATTTTCCGACTTAGTTTTTCTTTCAAAAACTTACCCCCTTCAAAACTAAGGGCTTTTTCGCCAAAGGACTTAGCTTAGGCCCTAACCCTAGAACTGCATGCACCTGTAGATCTAGAAGCCAGCATCTCACAAGCACCTTAGGATACTTTTGATTGATAACCTAGACTGGGTTGAGATGCTTAGGTCTATGCCTTGATTCAAGATGCTTTAAGTCAGTGCATCTACAGTAATTGGTGCAATAAATACAAATTGAATAACAATCAGGTTAAGTGTCAAGCTTAGAAAATCTAACTTGATCAGATCACTTAACTTGACTAACCCTAGTGAAAGCTACTGTTTATGACGGTCAGTAAGTAGCTAACTAGGTTAGACAGGACTCGAACAAGAACAGTTTAATTTGGTTTTATCCAGTTTATGCTTAAAATCATTAGAGTTGGTTCAATACACAACTGCATTTTTTTTCTAGCCCTAATTTAAGTATCAATTTCTTTTATGCTTTAAATCATTTTTCTGTAATTAGTATCATTTTTTTTTGATATATAGCAAAGGGGGAGAGAAAGGAAAGGATAAATTTTTTTTTTCAAAATTTTATCTCTTTTTCAAAAAGTAAAGTAAATAACTAAGTGCAGTGCTTTAAAATATTTTTCAAACATCTCAAAACTAAGTATTTCTAAGTGCAAATTTTTTTTTTCTAAGTGTGGAAAACTTTTGGAAAATTTTCTAAGTATGAAAATCTTGAAAAAACTTTTTGGAAAATTTTCTAAGTATGAAAAACTTGTAAAACCTTTTGGTAAATTTTCTAAGTAAGAAAAACTTTTAAAAAAAACTTTTGGAAAGTTTTTCTAAGTATGGAAGCAAGAGGAGTTGGATCATGGCCCACTAATAGATCTAAACCTGATCCATTAATTTAGATCCATTCCACTAAAGGATCTTAATTGAACTTCCTTACCAACCCCCATATTTTCATATGGGCTCCACATATTATGAGTCGTCCATCCTCCCGTGTTTAAGATATCGAATGCCCATTAATTAATTTAAATTACTGACAATTCAAATTAATTAACTTCTGGATCCTTGATTTGTACCATGCAACCTTAACATCATGCCGGATCAAATCCACCTGCAGGGTTTAGCATGATGAACCTTTTGAGCTCATCAATGGGGCATCATCATCCCGACTCACCAGGATACGGATTCCTTCAATAATCAATGGCACATCATATTATTAATATTATCTTCCAACTTACCGGGCCTATCGATCTAACAGAATAGATCTCGCCCATTGGTAAATCAAAGAAAATAATAATTAATAATATATGCCCGTTATTATATCGGGATTAAGGGATTGTACTCCATAATAAAATCTGAGGTCTTATCCAATTATCGAGTCAGTACAAATTGGAAAACCTCTGGTTTTGGTCTTGCTCAATGTACTCAAAGCACACTAGTGTAATTCTATGGTCATGACCAACCACACCTAATTACACTACAACCATCCTGATGGTTTGTCCAATTCCATCTCGGTTGTGAGCCTCTACTTATATTAGGTAAGGAACTGATAACATGATATTCTATGTGACACCACACACCATATTATCTACAATGCAAAGTAGTTGTGATTCTCTTTTCAAAATGAAGATGTTCATATATAAAAGAAGCATGTCTTTCATTATACACATCTTACAGCTACGATGTCAGGATGTTCTCTGACATGTTGCGCTCAAGATTATACTTCCATGTCGGTATACTCATTTTATTTTGTACTTGTGCTTGCATATTAAAAGGGAGTTAATAGGCTGTTATTAACCTCTCTTATATTTTGTATGATATTACTTTCTCCAAAATTTTTTTGAAGAATGAATTATACTGGATTACCTAACAATAGTGATCGAGGACTGCGGACCTTGCAGTAGGACTCCAAGGCCCACGGTCCTTGACTGTTTACGATGGGCAATTCTATATTTTCATAAAATGATTACAAGTTGGAGTTCCGAATATAGAATTAAAAACAATTACAGCACTTTAACAAAAAGAATTTATACCGATGCCCGGATGATTTTGGAATGCCGGAGTCGCGGGTCGTCGTTGGCGCTTGAATCTTGAGCACGGAGCTTGTCGGAGTGGAGCGCTTGAATGAATGCGTAGAAAGTAATTGTTGTTGAAGCCAAGGGGGTGAACCCCGTTATAGTCGTAGCTGGGGCGCCTGACACGTGGCCTTCTCTGCACGAACCTCAATCCGCAGACTTGGCCAGCGCTTATCCCCTCAACCAGGGCGCCTGAGCTAACTGGGGCGCCTGTGTTAACACAGGTGCCTCTGTTGTAGTCTTGAGACCTTGCTTTGAAGTGGCTGGAATTCACCCTTTTTCTGGGGCGCCTGTCTCAACACAGGCGCCTAGCCCAGTAGGGCGCCTCACTCCATTGAGGCGCCTGGGAGCAGAAACCTCCATCCCTTTATTCCTACAACCAGGGTTAGTTCCAAAACACAAGAAGCATAAAATAAGATAAATTTAATCATGACTTATAGCCTGAGCTATCTTGGTTCTGACTTTGGGCTTTCCAAATGGAACCCTAGGTCGAACCGATGCCTAATGCTCCCTCCATGGGGAACGCGTCCTCACCTACTCATCTCAGGAGATTTTACCTATTTGCCAACCGACTCCTTAGGTTGGACTTTTGCCCAATCCCCTGGATTAGGTCTTAGTGCCCAGCTTCACTCACCAAATCTTAGTGCCCAGCTTCACTCACCAGGTCTTCGGTGCCCAGTCCATGACCAGGACTTAGTGCCCAGCTTCACTCACCTGGTCTTAGTGCCCAACCTTATGTCAGGACTTAGTTATCCAGCCCGTGACCAGGACTTAGTGCCCAATTCTTAGAACCAGGACATAGTGCCTAGTGTACCTAGGACTTTGCCTGCACACTTAATTAGCATTGTTAGATCACAATATGACCTTAACTTTTGAACCATTTGTCATTATCAAAACACAGGTTTGACTTTGGTGCTTCTGGCACCAACATTCTCCCCCTTTTTGATTTATGGCAACACTGTTCAAAAAGTTAAGTTAAAAAATATTTTATAGCACATCTAACAAGCAAGATTATCTTAAGAAATACGTGAATAAAAAAAATGTAATTAGCTCCCCCTGAAATAAACATTCTCCCTCTGAAACTCTTAATGGTATGAAGTTTTTGTAAAACTTCTAAGTGCTTTAAGTTTTTGACTAAGTGTTTTTTTCAGAATAAAGCAAAAGCATTTGCACTCACAAAACTTTTTACACTTAGACAATTTTCCACTTTAGAAAAATTTTGCAAGCCTAAACTTTGTTTTTTTTAAACTTAAAAAGGCGTTGAAAAAACTTTGTTTTTTTTAAACTTAAAAAGGCGTTGAAAAAAAATTTATTCACCAAAATTTCGAAAATAAATTTTCCTTAAAAAGTTTAAACTTTTGCACACTTTAGAGAAATTTGCTTGTAAACACTTTGTGCATTTCACAAAAAAAAATTTAGACAAGTTTTAGCCGAAGAAAAATGTTCACTATGAAAAACTTTACTTAGAACCATTTGCCAAAAAAAAATCCAAAACGTTTTTGCTCACACAAGTTTTGTTTACTAAGAAAAATTTTACTTAGGAATATTTTTAAAAAGATGCACTTAGAAATTTTTTTGAAAACACTTAGAAATTTTTGAAGTTACTTAGAAAAATTTTGACATTACTTAGAAAAATTTTGAACGAACTTAGAAAAATTTTGAAAGAACATAGAAATTTTTTAAAGCACTTAGAAATTTTTTGAAGAACTTAGAAATTTTACTTTACTTTTTGAAAAAGAAAAAATTTGAACAGAAAATTTGTTTTCCTTCTTTTCTCTCCCCCTTTGCCATATATCAAAAAAAATAAGCATTGCAAGTCTATTTCGAATTAGAGTTAGTTAAAAGAAATTGTAAATCTGTATTGAACCAACTCTAGTGAATTTAAGCAAGAAAATGGACCAATCCAATTAATCTGAATTTTTTCGGGTCCTGTCTAACCCAGTTAGCTACTTACTAACTATTATAAAATAGTAATTTTCACTAGGGTTAGTCAAGTTAAGTGATATGATCAAGTTATTTGCTAAACTTGAACACTTAACTTGATTTCTGTTCAATTTGTATTTGTTGATGCAGTCTGGCCCTGATTGTTGTTTTGGTGTTGACACCGATTTTAGGTTAGGTGGATAACTATTGATGATGATTAAGTCCTGATCGAGGATCAGGCATGGTATGGAAAATCTAGCTTGGAGGGCTAGGTGTTGGAAAATCCTAATCTGGGAGGTTAGGTGTTGAAAGTCCTAGCTTGGAGGGCTAGGTGGGTGAAAAGTCCTAATTCGGAAGAGGTGGGTGAAAAGTCCTAGCTTGAAGGGCTAGGTGAAAGGTCCTAACATGGAGGGTTAGGTGCAAATTTCCATCTTGGAGAATTAGGTGAAAAAGTCCTGGCTTGGAGGGTCAGGTCCTAGCTTGGAGGGCTAAGTTTGGAAAAGTTCTAATTCGGAAGGGTTGGGTAAAAAGTCCTAGCTTGGAGGGCTACGTGAAAAGTCCTAACTTGGAGGGTTAGGTGCAAATTCCCAACTTGGAGAGTTAGGTGAAAAATCCTTAGCTTGGAGGGCTAAGGTGGATGAAAACTTAGCTTGGAGGGCTAGGTTTGAGTCCCTGGATCGGTCTGGTGACCGATCAGGGAATCTGACACGCTGCTCCTTCGTGGATCGGTCTGGTGACCGATCCAGCGATGACTGATCGGTCTGGTGACCAATCAGGGAGCACACAGTGAGGTTGGGAACCTACTGTGCTGCTCCTGATCAATCTGGTGACCGATCAGGGAGTATGCGTTTCACCCATTGACTGGCTCCTGATCGGTCTGGTGACCGATCAGGGAGCGAACAGTGAGGTTGAGTTCCCTTGCTGAACTACTCCTGATCGGTCTGATAACCGATCAGGATCACTGTGCAGATCGTTCTGGTGAACGATCTAGCTTCGCGGGTTCCTCACTAAGATCGATCAGGACGGTGCCTGATCGGTCTGGTGATGATCTGATCAGATTGATGACCGATCAGGAGACATCCTGATCGGTCAGTTGACCGATCAGAAGGCTTAGGCTGAGAAACACAGAAATCGCCCGATATAAGGGTGGATCGGTCCGGTGAACGATCCACAACCTGGGATCGGTCTAGTGATCGGTCCAGGAGAATCTCAAAGAAATCGCGATTTCTGATTGAGCGTTGGGAATCGATCAGGACGGAGCCTGATCGGTCTGGACCCAGCCTGATCGGTCTGGTGACCAATCAGGAGGCTCTCTGATCGGTCCGGTGACCGATCACTTTAATTCAAATTGCACTGTCAAACGCTCTGATCGCGTCTGAACATATCTGATTCACTGCTGTTTGCCTCTGATAATTGATTTACTGGTTGATTCACTGCTCTAACAGTCTGATTAAGCTACAGGTGACAGGGGAGGATTCAAACACTCAAGGAGGGTTAAAGAAGAGCTTTCCTTGGAGCAGGTTTGTCCGTTTTTCCATCTCAGGTTGCAACGGCCGAGCTGCAGACTGGAGCTGAGACTGGGGCTTGGCTGAGGGAAGCTCAGGGAGTCCAGAGATAGCTCAGTGGTAGCTGGCGATGGCAGATGTGTAGCTGGGAGCTGCAGGGATGGTGTCATCTGATGCTTGGTGGAGAAACAAAAGCGAGAAGAAGGTTTCGGTTGAAGCAGAGAAGTTGTTCGACAGTCTTCGGTGTTGAGCTTGCTGAAGTTCTTGCTGCGCCTAGTTTTTCTCCACAACTTGCTTGCTGTGTTCCTGGAGTCTTCATCACTTTAAGCAAGCAACTGCAAAAGCAACCAACCCTTACGTAGTGCTGGGAGGAAAGAACAAGGAGCTTGGAGTCCGACAGTGAGAAGACACGAAGGAGGGAGTCCTTGCGTGAGATTGTCGCTGGGTGGAGCTCAGGATAAGCTCGTTGTGTTCTTGTCCTTGCTTGGTGCTGAGTAAGAGTTTTCTCTGTGTTTCATTAAGCTTAAATCCATATCCTTGTTTGAAACGCTGTGGAGAGGTTTCTCCACCGAGAAGGAGGTTGCGTTATATCCGGTGAACACCGGGGCTTGATCTGCCGACGATCAAGGGATCGCCCACCTTAAGGGCACGCCAAGGAGTAGGGGCAAGTTATCCCCGAACCTTGTAAACCCTCTTGTTAGCGACCTTGGTAGTTGTTCTTGCTTGTTTTCATTTCGGTTTTGTTTACTGCACTGTCTCTTTTCGTTTGCTTCTTCCGCTGTGCTACTGATAAGTTGAGTGCAGAAATCTTGATAAGTTTCAAAGCTCAAAGAGATTGGCTATATTCACCCCCCCCTCTCTAGCCATCCGTTTCCAACAAGTGGTATCAGAGCTTGGGGCTATGTTTACGGCTTAACATCCGAGAGTTATCAACAAGATGGCATTGAGGGAAGGTTTTTCTACCACTCGACCTCCATTCTTCGATGGCGCTGACTTCCAATATTGGAGATCGAAGATGGAATACTATTTGAAGATGAACATCCATACTTGGTTCGCGGTGAAGGAGGGATTCACCCCTCCTAAGGATGATGAAGGCAAAGAACTCGAATCATGGAGGTGGACTGCGGAACAAACCCGAAAGAGTGAAGCTGACATGAAGGCGGTTGTCACTCTACAATGTGGCATGAACAAAGACCAACTCATCAAGGTTGGTCCCTTCACAAGTGCAAAGGACTTGTGGAACAAACTCATTGAGATCCATGAGGGCACCCGAGACTCAAGAATTGCAAAGAGGGATTTGTTCCTCAACCAACTCCAAAATCTCTCCATGAAGGAGAATGAGTCGGTAAGTGAACTTCATAGCCGGTTCAAGGAAGTTCTCAATGGGCTTCATTCAATTGATGAAAAGGTCGAGAATCACGACCTTGTGAGGTATGTCTTGAAAGCGTTTCCAAGGAATGCTTTGTGGTCATCCATGGTGGATGCCTACAAAGTATCCAAGGATCTATCCATTGTAAAGCTAGATGATTTATTTTGTGAGATGTAATTGCATGAAATGGCTAACAAAGGCCCCAAGGAGAAGGGGATTGCCTTAGTTGCAGGGGACCGATCCAACAAGAAGAAGAAGGAGAAGAAGAAGAAGGAGAAGGAGGTCTCTTCATCTTCATCCTCTTCCGAATCCGAGTCCGATTCCGAAGAAGATGGCAGCGGCTCCTCTTCATCCGAGATGGCAAACTTTGTGAGAAGGATGATGAGAAGGGGTCAACGCTTCAAGAGTAGAGGTAACTCTAGTGAATCCAAACTTGATAAGACTAATGCCTCTTGCTTTGAGTGTGGTAGGAAAGGGCACTTCAAGAATGAATGTCCAAAACTTAAGAAGAAAGAGGAGAAATCCAAAAAGAAAGAAGAAAAATTCAAGAAGAAGAAGAAGGCCTTGAAGGCCACTTGGGATGAGCCATCCTCTAGCTCATCCGATGAAGAGAAGGAGGAGAAGAGCACAAGGCATGTGGCACTTATGGCTCTTGGAGAGGAAAGCAGTGATGAATCTTCAAGTCACTACAAGAATTTTTGGATTCAACAATACCTAATAGACAACGGTTTTTTGAAAAACCGTTGTCTTTTTTTATTTAACAACGGGTTTTTCCAAAACAGTTGACGTTGAAAAAATTTTTGCGGAAAAAGACAACGGTTGTTAAGAAACCGTTGTCTTATGTATGTCAAAGACAATGGTTTTTTAAAAACCGTTGTCTATTGGGTTGGTTACGACAACAGTTTTTTAAAAACCGTTGTCTATTGGTGTTGCTTACGTGGTAATACACAACAGCGAGCTTGAGTGCGAAAACGAAAACGCCCGCTTTAGTTGATCTTTTCAGTCACCGCGCGACCTCCCCTTAGTTCATTCCCTGCATTCGCCGCAGTCGCCGAACCCTAACACACATCAACGATCTTTTCCTTCTTCTCGTTATTCTTCTCCTTCCTCTTCGTCGCGAGCGACAACGCCGAACCCTAACACACCTCAAACTTCGTTGTCATCATTTCCTTCTTCTCGTTCTTCTTCTTCTTCTTCTTCCGCTCCAAATCGCATCGCGAACCGTAAATCGCACCGCGCGACCCTTAATGCGCGCGTCGTCCCACCTTTTCATCTCCACCCTCACGCGCGAACCCTAATCTTTCATTCTCCCTCGCTCCCTGCTCAATCGCCCCTCCACCTACGCGAGTGCCTCCAACCAGCGCACCTCCACTAGCGCTCCCTCACTCCCTGCTCGATCGACCCTCCCCCTACGCGAGCGCCCGAAGGATCGAGATGGGTTCCGGAGATCCATCGATTGATGATGGAACGGAGTATTGGTTTATAAAGACAAAGCAGTTGCATTCATCACGCCGCCACTCTGTTTTTTTCCTCTCGGTCTCTCGCTTTCTCTCTTTTCCTTTCGATCTCTGCCCCCCCCCCCCTCTCGATCGCCTTCTATGGGTTGATGGACGAGGAGCTGCTGTCGCAGGACGAGTCGCCGGGATGGCGGCGCCGGCCAGGGCGAACTAGAGGCTTAACATGAGTGAGTTTTCGCTGCCGGAGTTGCCCCAACAGCCGCCTCTGGCTTCTAGATTTTCTCGACTCTTTGTGCGAGGCAATGGTATGTGCGTTGTTTATGCATATTACTTCTTAACGTTTTCATGGTGATTCTTTTCCTTGTTTTTTTTGAATCCATAGAAATTTGATTTCTTCTCCTGTTTGTGTTCGTGGTGATATTAGGTTATTTTCTGTGGAATATGGGATTGGAAAAATTATCCGATCGTACCTAGAAATAGGAATGAGAATAATATTGCAAATGATATTGTACTCAGTAGTACTAGATTAGGAATGAGAATAGATAATTGAATGAAATCTGGTCGATGATGCAGTTCACAAATCATGGGAGATTCCAATTCGACAGGCTAAACTTTTCCTCTAATTATACTGAGTTTTCTATCCATGGGGCGAGCTCTTTTCTTCTTCTGTTAGCTGTGATGTTTGTTTTCTTCTTCTTCTTAGATTGAAAAAAAGAAAAATATATTAATTTTTCTATATCTGAATCCATATATGTTTTAGAAGAATCGGTAGAACTTTTTGTTAATTTTGGAGTTGCTAAATTTTGACGGTTTCAATTGTTTTTTTTTGTTTATTTGCAATCTTTCCAATTAAGTTTCCAGTCTGGTAAAGCTTCTTACTTTATTCACCTCCTTTTCTTTTTCTTTTTGTTTCTTTTTTCTTTTCGGAGTCTGGTGTCATGTTTATTTTTCAAAAATCAGTATCATATGACTTTCTTATACTAAATCGATTCTAGATTGGAAAGAATTTTTTTTACATAAATTAGCAGAAAGTTGAAAAGGAAAATACAAAAATAATTTTGAGACGAGTGTTATCATGGTCAGTCATGTCTGCTAATGGAAACAAGTTCTCCTAAAGCTAAAAAATCTACAAATAGGAATGCAACAACAAGTTGAGGAATAGGAATAAAGCAAATGATGTCTTCGGAAAGCTCCAAGCCTTCAATTAGGAAGTTAACATGGAAACAAGTTTACATGTTTATTATCAAGAAATTTTCTTTCCTCATTTTTGCCTCTGATGGTCGAACGATCTTGCCCACGCTCGGGTGTGTCTAAAATTCATTTCTGTTCCTTATATTTCATCAAGGTACACAAAGTAAAATCTCAAAGTACTACGAGCAGCAAGGCAAGCTTCTGGAGGGATTCAGTGAGATGGAGAACATATCAAGTTATCTTGCTCCTTTAGATGTGTGGCTAATGTCTCTGTAATCATCTTTGTCTTGTTCTCTATCTTGTGCATGTGATTAGGATGAGATGCAATATTAGCTTGCACTCATGGATGATGTATAAATTCTTAATTAAACATCATTTGCCAAATTTTTGCAGAAAAAGCATGCCTTTCTTTTTTTCTCTCCTTTTGTTGGATCCAAAACCATCTTTGTTTTTAAACTGGAAAGTTGTTATTTATCTTTGTAGGATGAGATGGAGAAACTGCCAAGAGTGAAAGACTGGCAATCAATGTTTCAAACATAGTAAACCTGGTGCTATTTGTATCGAAAGTGCTTGTGTATGTGGAAAGCAGGTTCATGGCAGTAATAGCTTCCACTCTTGATTCTCTATTGGATCTCTTATCGGGATTTATACTTTGGTTTACCGCTTACGCGATGAAGAAACCTAACCAATATAGCTATCCTATCGGCAAGAACAGAATGCAGCCTGTGGTAGGTAACGCTTTCAATTTCTAAGTGTGAAAAACTTTTAGACATGTTTCTATTGCTATTATAACTCTGCATTGTAGCTAATAGAATTCGTCTGAATATTTATGAAAAGATTTTCAGTTCTACAATGATGTTTAACTTCTTCATCCATAACAAAATTTAGTTAATGTAACAATGTCTAAAAGTGTTCAATTTCTATGATGGTAAGCGGTGACAATTGCTCACTGCTTACCATATTCTTCAATAAGTTTTTATGCCTATGAGCAATACAAGAATGTAAGTTGAAAATTTCAGTAGATAAGTATGCCAATTTTCTATGACATCGATAAATAAGTATGACAATTGCTCACCGTTTACTAGTCGTCGTTTCTCTTCTCTCTCTTTGATTGGCCATTTGGATCTGACAATTCTGTTCACTGTTTACTGCAGGGGCTGATTTTTCAGTTGTTCAAGCTTGGAACTTACGACCGTCACTTATTTGGGAAGATGGCCAATGGATAGAATGGTCTCGTGCGAAAGAAAAGGTTGCTCTTGAAACGATTTTCTTTTAACCTTTATTATCAATACCTTCTCTTTGTTTTTTTGCCCTTTTCCTTTTATTTCACTGCCAGCTGCTAAGCATTTGCTCTCCTTTAAGATTGACTTTCTGGATTTTTTTTTTTGTGTTTGAAATCTGTTTTACTATTATCCTGCAATAGGGCGATACAAGAACTTGATAAAGGCACCAAGAACTTGCATAAAGGCGGACCATCTTCTAAAGGTAACTTTATTCTTAAGAAAAAGATATATTTATCCTTATCCTATCCGACTTGCGAGTATTTAAATTCTCCAATTTTTTTTTCTAGTCAGAGTTAGATAAATCGCAGATAGCTTCCTTACTGATGCATTTCAGTTCACATACAAATTTCTAGCGCCACTGATAGAATTAAATCTAGGGTTCATGTACATAAATGCAGAATAAATTTAGTGAACTGAAAGACCAAATGAAGGCTAGATTACTTCTCAACACAAATGAGGTTTGCCCAAGATATTTTGTTCTACATGCTAAATGTTTCCTTTTTAGTATACTGCATCTCATATGTTCCCTTAAATGCATTTTCTGGACCAGGCTAAGTTCCTACAACTTTATTCAAAATGCAAGTGTTTTGAAACTGTAATTTTTTGACTCACTTGGCAAGGGTAATCATGCCTGAGAAATAGTGAGATGTTTCTATTTTTTTCTCCTATTTTTTCCTCCAGTTAATTTACAATTTCTAGTTATCATTCTTTATATCATGGTTATCATACCACATGCTAAAAAATAGGGATCACGTTTACACTTAGTGTAACGACCCAGAAAATTCTCTTAATATTTTCTTTAAAATATTGAGAATGTCTAGATAATTTTCCGAAGGAGCTAGAAATATTAATACGAACTTTGGCCTAGAAATCCATGTTTTCTCATTTAAATTGAGAAAATTAGGCACTAATGGGCCTTATATGAGCTTTTTAGTACCATAATTATTGGTGGATTTTAGGTAAAAATTAATATAAATATAAAGGGGTTTAATGAGGAATATTAACATGAATTTTAATCTAGAAATCCATGTTTTTCCATTTAAATTGAGGAAATAGGCACTAATGGGCCTTAGATGGGTTTTTTAGTACCATGATTATTGGAGAATTTTAGGTAAAAAGTTATAAAAATATAAAGGTATTTTAATGGGAAATATTAACATAATTATGAGGTAATTTTTAAGGGATTTTCGGAATAATAGAAAAATAAAATAAAAATAAATGGAAAAAAATTAGAGCATGCACCAAGGATTTGAACCTTGGACCTCTTCTACAACCATGCATGCTCTAACCAACTCACCTAGCAAGGGAATGTTATGAGGGAATGAAATGGAGTTTGGTTAAGGCTTAAGGGAAGATGAAGAGACACTATGACTCTTCACTTACCCTCCTTAATGTGTTATAAAGAGGGGGAATGAGAGTTTCTTTCTTCCTCCTTCCTCATTCTAGCCGAACCCCAAGGAGAGGGTTCTCCCTTGGAAAAAGTTCTCCTAAGGCTCCATCTCCAAGATCTAAGGCTTTTACAAGGGTACAAGGGCTAGGGGTGGTCAAGAGGCAACAAGATCTTCATCCTTGTTCCAAATCTAAGGTCTATACTCAAGATCAACCAAGGTAGGACTCCCTCACCTGTGGTATAATAGTTCCTTATGATTTTCATGATTTTTAGCATAATATAAGGTTTGGTGTTGGGTTTTGATGTTGAGAAAAATCATGTTTAGACCCTTATGATTTTCGGCCACCAAGGTTTTGGGGTCCATGATGATGTTAAAAATCTTGATTATGCTTTCTAAGGGGTTCTCATGATGTTTAGAGAATAAATATAAATTATGGGAATTTTTGGAGTACCCTAAGTCCCCTTAGGGTTGGGTACCATTATAGGGATTTTCATGGCTAGAGTTGGATTTAACCCTTCACTCATGTATCTTGTGTACCCTTATGATACAAAGGGAGGTGGAAGGGATTTATGTGAAATTATTACAAGGTTTTGTGACCTTAAGGGATTCGGCCAAGAAGGGACTAGGGCCAAGGGTTAGGGGCTTACCTCAAGTAGGGGCCCTAATGACCCTATGGTATGGTATGGTGAATGTTTAATGATTGATTGGGGATGTTAATGAAATTTTCCATGCACCCATGTCTTATTAGGTTTCGTCCAGCCCTAGGAAGGGGGCCTAAAGGTTATGGTTAACCCTAATCATGAGCCCCAATGGCTTCCTATGGACTCATAGATGATGTATGGTTGTTCCTTTACCTTATGCTATCTTCCATGTTTATGAAATTGATGAAACTCCTTCCTATAGGTTTCGGCCCAGCCATGTATCTAGGGTTTAGGGTGGAGTTAGGGTTCAAAGAATGATGGTTTATGTTTACCATGAAGTATATATATGTATAGGTTCAAGCATGTGGTAGAAATCATGTTACCAATAACCCTAAGTTTAAGCACCATGGTTTATGTTTTATGTTTGTATGGTTATGATTGGATGCCATACTTAATAGGGTTATTTATGAATGTCATATGTTTTATGTCATGCACTTGGATGGTAGGTAGCATGTTTATGGAAGTCCTACCTATGCATGCTTATGTTATATAGAGAACCATGCTATGTCATTGGGTATGTTAAGAACCATGCTATGTCATTGGGTATGTTCATGTTATGAATGATGCTATGATAGGTATGTTAGGTTTATGTTCATGATAAGAATGATGCCACGATAAGTATGTTAGGTTTATGTTCATGATAAGAATGATGTCACGATAAGTATGTTAGGTTTATATTCACGATACGAATGATGCCATGATAGGTATGTTATGTTTATGTTCATGATAAGAATGATGTCATGATAAGTATGTTATGTTTATGTTCATGATAAGAATGATGTCATGATAAGTATGCTATGTTTATGTTCATGATAAGAATGATGTATGCCATATTTTACGAATGATGATGCATGCCATGTTTTATGAATGATGATGCATGCCATATTTTATGAAAGAATATGCATGCCATGTTATGAATGAAAGATGATGCTTATGTCTTTAATGCATAAATATGCTAAACGGCACGGTCGTTGGTCGACGGTACGACGGTCATGAGGACCGGTAAATGGGCCGGTAGACGGGCCGAGCCATAACAAGTTATGCTATGTTAAAGATGCCATGAATGTCTTATGAATGATGAAGCATGTAAAGTATTTTACTTTATGAATGTGCTTGTACCGGATCGAAGTATGGGTCCAAGGGATGGGCACCTTAAGAACGCCCCGGTTCTGGACTACCGACTAAGCTGTCCACGGTTCTGGCACTACCGAAGCTGTGCAACAGGGATGGGCACCTTAAGAACGCCTCGGTTCGGGGACTACCGACTATGCTGTCCTTACCCTAGTAGGTCGAGGCTAGCTACCTCGTATTTACTTAGGGATACGCACTTATGATGTATGTATGTGGTACAAGCTAGGGCCCAATGATATGATGATTATGTTTAAGCATTTAAAAGTATGTTTTAAAAGTTAAGCATCCTTATGTATATGCATTCCACTCATGCATTCATTCATGTTATGCATTATGCTATGTTGATAAGATTTTATGCTTACACTTCATGTTAAGAAATATGCATGAGAATAAATGATCTATGCCATGATTATGTTAAGAAGATGTTCATATGCTATGATAGGAAGTATGCTTAGGTTTAGGCCATACAGGTTGTTTTACACCTTATGGACATGTTTATACCATGTATTATGTCATGTCAAGAATGTTTAGGATGTTATGTTTATACCATGAATTATGTCAAGAATGTTTAGGATGTTATGTTTATACCATGAATTATGCCATGTAGTATGCCATGTTTACCATGAATTATGCCATGCTAGGAACGTTGATTATGTTTATGCTTATGCCATATAGTATGCCATGTTTAGAATGTTATTATGTTATGTTCATGCCACGTATTATGCCATGCTTAGAATGTTTACTATGTTTATGATTATGCCATGTCTTATGCCATGCTAGGAATGTTCATTTATGTTTATGTTCATGCTATGCTATGTATATGATAAGTGATTCAAGATGTGATGTTCTAAGTAGAGCACCAAGAATGTTAAAGTTTCGTGTGCTCATTATGAGATGATGAATGGTTTTTGTGAGTAGGAAAGAGTCTTACTAAGCCTGTGTGCTTATAGTCTTATTCCCTTATACCGCAGATCATTCAAGGGGACAATGATGGAAGCAGCAGGAGGGCAAGAATGCATGTGTGTGGTAGTGACTTGGCCCAGGAAACCCTATGTTTACCGTTTATGCTAGAACTTTATTTTGGTCACTTATATGCTTGACTAATGACTTATGGAACTCTATGATGTGATGTTAAGTATGACACGATATGATGTTTCCATGTCATTATGTTAAGAATGGTAATAGGGCATGTATAAGATAAAGTTATTCCGCTGCCTTATGATGTCTACATGCCCTAAGTATGTTAACGTAACGCCGCTTATGAAAAAAAAAAAGCGGGCGTTACACTTAGATGTTCCCATACCATGAGTGCACTGCTCATTCACTAAAATTTTGGAGAATTTACACATGTACTTCTTTACCATTCTGCTATTTTGCTGAAGCTTCGAACCAGCAAATTTGGCTTGCTTTCACAAATTTTTTTATTGCTCAAACTGAAAGTCATCTTCTATCTGTTTATCATATCCTTTTGTTAGACTAAGTCATGGGTAACTTTGTATCATAATTATCTTCTAGATTATTTTGGTCTACTATTTTTAGTTGTGAATGCTCATTTTGTATTTCTATTTGTTGTGACAATTCATATCCAAGGGAAGGAATCAGCTTATGGCGCAAAGCTAAGGGGCGCAGCTGTCTTCATCTGGTTGACTACACTTAGATGAAGCTATTGGGGTGCGGCTGTCTTCATATATTTGTTTATCTCAGTTTCTGATTCTTGATGTATATGATATTTTGATGATGTTATCTCAGTTTGGACTAATACTGGGGATCTTGATGTATGATATTTGCACAGTATGATATATGATATTTGATGATATTTTAATGTATGATAGTTTGATGTGTGTTTGCTCAATATTGTTTAATTATTTAAATAATTTATTTTTTAAATGGTATTTGTTGTAAATTGTTGGCTGCTTCAACCAAAAGACAACGATTTTTATTTGTTGTTAAATTATTGTTTAAATCACACACAAACAACGGTTGAATACTATTGTTAACCTGTTGTCGATCACATTAAAAGACAACGGTGAAAACCTATTGCTACAATGTTGTTATTGACTATAAACGACAACGGTTTGTAACTGTTGATGTAGACCACCCCTTTTAACAATATGACCTTTAACAACAGTGATTTTTGCCTACAACAACGGTGAATGCCCGTGGTTAATAAGCATTTTTCTACTAGTGAGTTCCTCAAACGCGGCTTCATCATCTTCGGATGATGAAGAGGTAACTTCTCCCGAACTCGAAAAGTGTTATAGAGCTATTGCATGTTTAACTAGTATGCTTAAGAAATCAAAAAAATAAGGTTAAAGCATTGCAATTAGAAATTGATCAATTGAAATTATCTAGAGATGATAACATTGATGATTTGCATGTTGAATTGTTAGAAGATGAAATTAAATCATTGAAACTTGAAGTTGAAAAGTTGAAATCCTCTAAGGTTGAGGAAATAAATGATTTGCATGATGACATGCTAGTAGAGGAAAACCAATCATTGAAGAGTGAAGTTGAGAAGCTCAAGAATATTCTTAGGAAGTTCTCAACTAGCTCAAAGACCCTAGACATGATCTTAAATGCCCAAAGGGCAGTCTACAATAGGGCCGGTATCGGTTACCGCCCTAAGGAACCCTTATTTGTGTCTCTCATGTCTAGGACTGACATGAGACAATCTAGGACACCCAAAACTCAAAAGAAAGTTGTCAAGGCATGGGTGCCGAAGTCATGCATTGTAGATGCTTTAAGTCCCAAGGTTTGGGTACCTAAAACTTCTATTTTTCGAATTATGTAGGTAATGATTGAGGGAGAGCATCTATCAACTTGGTTCGTTGATAGTGGATGCTCCAAACACATGACCGGGGATAGATCATTGTTTACCACACTTCACAAGAAAAGTAGAGGTAATGTTTCATTTGGTAACAATGGTAGTCTTAAGGTCATAGGGATAGGAGACATTCAAATATCCGAATGTCTTAGAATCTCAAATGTCCTTCTAGTCAAGGGGATGAACTTTAATCTCCTAAGTGTTAGTGAGAGCCCTAGAGCCAATCATATGATGATTACTTTTTGGACTCATTGTATCATATTCTTGTATATATATTTCTTATATATAAAGGCAATTCTTATGGTTATTGTACTTATGTGTATTGGTGCCAAATAACTTAGTATAATAACGTCCTTGAGTAGAAGGTTCTTATCTATATCAATCGATTAGTTGAATCGATAGTGAGATGATATAGAGAACACTACTCTTAATTATTCCTAGTCAAGTATTAATATTCAAGGACAATGTTAATGCATAGAGACTAGCATGTAAGTCAACATGATGACTTGATCTCACAAGTCATGGATATGAGATATCAAGTTGACACATGGGTATACATTAGAGAATGTATACTGAATGGCCCGCCATGAGAAAGTATCATGGATCGTTATATGAGTGTCATATACTTTCTCATGTGACTATTAGTATGACTATTAGTCCTTAGACCTGAAGTCACCATAGTTCCCTACATAAGGAGTTATGTACTTTGTTTCGTCAAACGTCACCCGTAACTGGGTGGACTATAAAGGCGATTACTGGGTATGTAACAAATTATGCGGAGGGATGTGAGTGATGTAGATGGGATCTATCCCTCCTATATGACGGGAGAGATATCATAGTCTTGATAGAGTGAGATCACTAAGTGCATGGCCATGCCCAAATAAGGCAATATGAGATATTGAGCTTATTTGATTATAGTGAGTCTACTTGGAGTTCAAGACACATAGATTGATTGGAGGATGACACGGTCTATGCCTCATGAAAGATCAAATCTAGATATCGAGGATAGAAGGACGTTGTCACATATTGTAATGGTCACAATTATTAGTCACAATGGTGATGTTGGATCTCGACATTCTTGTAACTTGGGTAGCAATGATGTGTTGCTAGATACCTCTCATTGCTTATGTCCTTAAATAGGTTTAAGGGCATTGCCAACGTTACAAGAACCTATAGGGTCACACACATAGAGCAATAGATGGAGAATAAGTCCATATGATGGACCGAGAGTAATGAAGTCAATGTTTGACTTTGGCTAAATATGGAAAGTCCATAAAAGGCAAGTTTGACTTGACTCAAATTAGACAACTTGAGTTGGACTCGAGTTTGATCCAAGTGTTGGATGAATCTAATCATGGGAGAATAATGAAGTCAAAGTTTGACTTTGGCTAAATATGGAAAGTCCATAAAAGGCAAGTTTTGACTCAAATTAGACAACTTGAGTTGGACTCGAGTTTGATCCAAGTGTTGGATGAATCTAATCATGGGAGAATAATGAAGTCAAAGTTTGACTTTGGCTAAATATGGAAAGTCCATAAAAGGCAAGTTTGACTTGACTCAAATTAGACAACTTGAGTTGGACTCGAGTTTGATCCAAGTGTTGGATGAATCTAATCATGGGAGATTAATGAAGTTAAAGTTTAACTTTGGCTAAATATGGAAAGTCCATAAGAGGCAAGTTTGACTTGACTCAAGCCACATCACCTTGACTTGACCAAGTGATGACTTGGCATCATCATCAAGGCTAAGTAACCTCCCCATTTGAATTTTGAATTCAAATAGGGGGTTACCAAAGGTGGTGGCCGGCCACTTAATGGCCAATAATGACCATTAAGTGGCCTGCCAATTAAACACACACAAAAGGAGTTTTGTGTGGGTGGATGATTCATTCTTCTTTTGACTTGGTTTTTGCTCTCCCTCTCCTCTCATCTTGCCGAGACCCCAAGGAGTGCTAGCACACTTTTGGGCTCTCCTCTCCACTCTCTTGCTTGTGTGGATACTTCTAGAGGGTTGCTACTTTGCATCCTTGAGATCCGACACCAACCGAGGAGTGAGCGGGAATTGCGGGGCACGCATCGAAGGTAGTTTTCTCTTCTCTAATAGATCTAGGTTGTAGATCGGTTTTGAAGCATGTAAACGAGCACTCATAAATTTTTGAAATGGTTTTCTTCGCTCGGATCCTTTCTATTGGGGCTTTTGGGGTTTCCGCGACGCGAAAAAACGGTTTTCGCGGCCCGAAAAACCCTACAGTGGTATTAGAGCCACGAGCGAAGCTTGTGCTCGTTTTGGTTTTTATTTTTTTGTATTAGATACAAAATTTAGATAATTTTATGCTTCGGTAATTTTTCTAAATTTTAGGATTTTTGAGTATTTTTCCTCGTAGAGGCAAAGCGACAAGTGCGAAGCACTTGTGGACTTTGCAACCGAGAAAAACTTCTCCGAAACGGCAAGTTTCGCCCAAATGGATTTTGGGACAGCGGGTAAAGGCACTGTATAATCGCAAGAAGACACTCGTGAAGGTTATTTCACGAGTAGGGGTGTTGCCCCTAACCCCGCAAGGGGCCTTGTCTCGCGATTACGCCCGAAACCCGCTTTCCGGGACCGCCGCGGAGTTGTGACTCGAAAAATTCTAAAAATCAGTAGAAAAATTATATAAAATCTATAAAATTACATAATTTTGAATTATGTACAGTAGTGTGATGGTCATGGCCCAAAACCCAATTTTTAATAAGATTAAAATTGTGTTGTAATTCATAATATGGCCTGCGCGCCGTTTTTGTACATGTGCATGTTGTATTGTGTTTGCGACCTACGTGTCGGCTTTTAATATTTTATTTCTGTTATATTTCATATTTAGACTCGAATGTAACTCGAGTATAAAAATTTGTAATGTACAAAAGTGAAGACGACGGAAATTCTGGAGAACTTGGACTCGGGAGAACTAGCCGACAACACCAAGACGGTCAAGAGGAAGCGCTTGGAGAAGCCGCTAGACCTAGGTTGACCATCGGATCCTCTCATTGGCTTGAGAGGGTCTTAGTAGGGCCATGACCAAGTCACTTATGTTTATTTTTATTATTGCTATGCTTGTGATGTATATGATGCATGATAATGTAGAATAGTAAAAATAAACTTAAGTGTTTGAGATGCACAAGTAATGTGGGAACCACATTTTGTAACATACTTATCCTTTCGCTTGAAATTCACCTTCTCTAAATCCTTAGGGTACCCTTGGTTGAAGGAGGGGTGAGAGTTCCCTTTGCTAGAACTTCTCTAGAACCCTTGGCCCTAGTAGAGGGCAAGATCCTTGGATGGGGTCTTCTTCCTTCCAATTCCCTAGGGTTAGAACCCTAGGGTGTATTTTCAAAAAATGAGAGAAGGCTTCTAGGTTTTCGATGGGGAGAGTGGGGAAGAAGAAGAATGAGAGTTCTTTCTCCCTCTCTTATTTATAATATTCTCATGAAGGGGCATGTCTCTTCACTTCCCCAGCTTTAACTAGCATGTTTCTTATTCTCTCAACACGAAACACTCTTGGTGCATTGGCTAAGACATGGTTAGTGTAACTAGGAGGGTCAAGGTTCGATCCTTGCTTCCTTCTTTCTACACTTTCATTTTATCACATTTTGCACTAATCCACATCAAAGCCCATTAAGCCAAGCCCATCATGACATTTCATAATAATGTTTCATGAATTCATAACATTACATATGGGAAAAATTGGGGTGTTACAATCCCCCATACCTTATAAAAAGTTCGTCCCGAACTTAAAACAGTTCTGGATACTTTAATCGTATTGCCTCCTCTCGTTCCCAGGTGGCTTCTTCGAATTGCTCGTTCCGCCACAGAACCTTTACTAAGGGCACTTCCTTATTCCTTAGCTTTTTGACTTCCCGATCTAGGATCTGAATAGGTCGGCGTTCGGAACTTAGGTTCTCTTGGTCTTGTACTGGTTGGGGCTCTATCATTTGATTCACATCAGAGGTACATTTCCTGAGCATTGATACATGGAAGACATTGTGGATAGCCGACATTTCTGGCGGTAGCTCCAGTTCGTAGGCCACTTTGCCTACCCGTCTCAGGATCTGGTACGGTCCCACATATCTCGGACTCAGCTTCCCTCTCTTCCCGAATCTCATCACCCCTTTCATAGGGGCCACTTTAAGGAATACTGAATCCCCAACATCAAACTCTAGTGGTCTGCGTCGCTTATCAGCGTAGCTTTTCTGCCGACTCTGAGCAGTCTCTATCCTCTGGCGGATATTCTTTATAGCCTGAGTGGTTTCATCTATAATATCAGTCTGGAGTCCCATCTCCTTCTTTTCACCACTCTCAAGCCAGCATATAGGAGATCTGCATTTCCTTCCGTATAGTGCTTCGTACGGTGCCATCCCGATAGTAGCCTGATAACTGTTGTTATAAGCAAAGTCTGCCAGGCTCAAGTATCGACACCAGCTTCCCTTGAAGTCCAAGGCACAAGCTCGTAACATGTCCTTTAATATCTGATTCACTCTTTCAGTCTGCCCGTCAGTCTGGGGGTGAAAGGTCGTACTGAATTTCAGCTTCGTGCCGAGAGTCTTCTGTACGTGCCCCCAAAAATCTGAAGTAAATCGACCATCCCTATCAGAGATGATGGTCTAGGGAACCCCGTGCAGTCGGATAATTTCCTTGACGTACAGTTGAGCCAGCTGCTCCACTGAGTAGGTCATCCTGATAGCCAGAAAATGGGCAGACTTGGTGAGTCTGTCCACAATAACCCATATACCATCATATCCATTCGTCATTCTAGGCAGCCCAGAGATGAAATCCATAGAGATGTCTTCCCATTTCCACTCGGGAATCGGCAGAGGTTGCAGAACTCCTCCAGGCCTCTGGTGTTCTGCTTTGACCCTCTGGCAGGTCAAACACATACTGATATAGTGGGCTACATCTCGCTTCATACCGGACCACCAAAACTTGCTCTTCAGATCTTGATACATCTTGGTAGACCCAGGATGCATCGCATTAGGCGTTCCGTGAGCTTCCTCGAGGATTCTTGTCCGTAAGTCGGAGTCGTCGGGAACACAGAATCGATCCCGAAGATATAAAACTCCGCTGTCCGAAATCCGAAATCCATCGTCCTTGCCTTTGAGAACCTCTTGCTTGATTCTCTGAAGACTCGGATCATGATTCTGCTTTTCCAGAATATCGTCGAATAATGTCGGCGCAATCGTCAGGGTGGATAACTGTCCTGATATGATTTCAATCCCGTAATTCATAATTTCTTCCCCTAAGGGTTGTGACAAAGCTGATAAAGACATCAAACCAGCACATGATTTCCTACTGAGTGCAATCGGCTACCTTGTTGGCTTTCCCCGGATGGTACAGGATCTCACAGTCATAATCCTTGACCAATTCAAGCCATCTGCGCTGTCTCATATTCAGATCTTTCTGGGTGAAGAAATATCGCAGACTCTGGTGATCTGTATAAACTTTACACTGAGTTCCATATAGATAGTGCCTCCATATTTTCAGTGCAAAGACCACCGCTGCTAACTCTAAAGTCATGGGTGGGTAGTTTCTTTCATGTTCCTTCAGCTGCCTAGAGGCATAGGCAATTACCTTCCCATTTTGCATAAGCACAGCTCCGAGTCCAGTTTGGATGCGTCGCTGTACATATCGAAACCCGTATCGCTTTCTGGAAGAGTCAATATCGGAGCGCTAGTCAGCCTCCTTTTAGTTCAGTAAAGCTCTTCTCACATTCATCGGTCCATACATATTTCTTGTCTTTCTTTGTAAGAGCTGTCATGGGGCTGCAATCCGAGAGAAGTCTCTACGAATTTTCTGTAATAGCCTGCTAGCCCGAGGAAACTTCTGATTTCGCTGGCATTCTTGGGTCTGGTCCAGTTACTCACAGCTTCGATTTTAATTGGGTCCACCATTACTCCTTCCTTGGAGATAACATGTCCAAGAATGATACTTGATCGAGCCAGAACTCGCATTTGGAAAATTTAGCATACAGTTATTCCTTCTGAAGAATCTGTAGTACTATACTCAGGTGTTCAGCATGTTCTTCGGGAGTTCTCGAATATATAAGGATATCGTCGATAAAGACGATCACAAATCTGTCGAGGAATGC
>JAGFNQ010004151.1:149916-187481 GCA_024364735.1 Boesenbergia rotunda | reverse complement strand
GTGAGAGCCCTAGAGCCAATCATATGATGATTACTTTTTGGACTCATTGTATCATATTCTTGTATATATATTTCTTATATATAAAGGCATTTCTTATGGTTATTGTACTTATGTGTATTGGTGCCAAATAACTTAGTATAATAACGTCCTTGAGTAGAAGGTTCTTATCTATATCAATCGATTAGTTGAATCGATAGTGAGATGATATAGAGAACACTACTCTTAATTATTCCTAGTCAAGTATTAACATTCAAGGACAATGTTAATGCATAGAGACTAGCATGTAGGTCAACATGATGACTTGATCTCACAAGTCATGGATATGAGATATCAAGTTGACACATGGGTATACATTAGAGAATGTATACTGAATGGCCCGCCATGAGAAAGTATCATGGATCGTTATATGAGTGTCATATACTTTCTCATGTGACTATTAGTATGACTATTAGTCCTTAGACCTGAAGTCACCATAGTTCCCTACATAAGGAGTTATGTACTTTGGTTTCGTCAAACGTCACCCGTAACTGGGTGGACTATAAAGGCGATTACTGGGTATGTAACAAATTATGCGGAGGGATGTGAGTGATGTAGATGGGATCTATCCCTCCTATATGACGGGAGAGATATCATAGTCTTGATAGAGTGAGATCACTAAGTGCATGGCCATGCCCAAATAAGGCAATATGAGATATTGAGCTTATTTGATTATAGTGAGTCTACTTGGAGTTCAAGACACATAGATTCTATGCCTCATGAAAGATCAATCTAGATATCGAGGATAGAAGGACGTTGTCACATATTGTGATGGTCACAATTATTAGTCACAATGGTGATGTTGGATCTCGACATTCTTGTAACTTGGGTAGCAATGATGTGTTGCTAGATACCTCTCATTGCTTATGTCCTTAAATAGGTTTAAGGGCATTGCCAACGTTACAAGAACCTATAGGGTCACACACATAGAGCAATAGATGGAGAATAAGTCCATATGATGGACCGAGAGTAATGAAGTCAAAGTTTGACTTTGGCTAAATATGGAAAGTCCATAAAAGGCAAGTTTGACTTGACTCAAATTAGACAACTTGAGTTGGACTCGAGTTTGATCCAAGTGTTGGATGAATCTAATCATGGGAGAATAATGAAGTCAAAGTTTGACTTTGGCTAAATATGGAAAGTCCATAAAAGGCAAGTTTGACTTGACTCAAATTAGACAACTTGAGTTGGACTCGAGTTTGATCCAAGTGTTGGATGAATCTAATCATGGGAGAATAATGAAGTCAAAGTTTGACTTTGGCTAAATATGGAAAGTCCATAAGAGGCAAGTTTGACTTGACTCAAGCCACATCACCTTGACTTGACCAAGTGATGACTTGGCATCATCATCAAGGCTAAGTAACCTCCCCATTTGAATTTTGAATTCAAATAGGGGGTTACCAAGGTGGTGGCCGGCCACTTAATGGCCAATAATGACCATTAAGTGGCCTGCCACTTAAACACACACAAAATGAGTTTTTGTGGTGTGTGATTGATTTTCTCCTTACTTGGTTTTTGCTCTCCCTCTCCTCTCTTGTGGCCGAGACCCCAAGCAAGTGCTAGCACACTTTTGGGCTCTCCTCTCCACTCTCTTGCTTGTGTGGATACTTCTAGAGGGTTGCTACTTTGCATCCTTGAGATCCGACACCAACCGAGGAGCGAGCGGGAATTGCGGGGCACGCATCGAAGGTAGTTTTCTCTTCTCTAATAGATCTAGGTTGTAGATCGGTTTTGAAGCATGTAAACGAGCACTCGTAAATTTTTGAAATGGTTTTCTTCGCTCGGATCCTTTCTATTGGGGCTTTCGGGGTTTCCGCGACGCGAAAAAGCGGTTTTCGCGGCCCGAAAAACCCTACAGTGGTATCAGAGCCACGAGCGAAGCTTGTGCTCGTTTTGGTTTTTATTTTTTTGTATTAGATACAAAATTTAGATAATTTTATGCTTCTGTAATTTTTCTAAATTTTAGGATTTTTGAGTATTTTTCCTCGTAGAGGCAAAGCGACGAGTGCGAAGCACTTGTAGACTTTGCCACCGAGAAAAACTTCTCCGAAACGGCAAGTTTCGCCCAAATGGATTTTGGGACAGCGGGTAAAGGCACTGTATAATCGCAAGAAGACACTCGTGAAGGTTATTTCACGAGTAGGGGCGCTGCCCCTAACCCCGCAAGGGGCCTTGTCTCGCGATTACGCCCGAAACCCGCTTACCGGGACCGCCGCGGAGTTGTGACTCGAAAAATTCTAAAAATCAGTAGAAAAATTATATAAAATCTGTAAAATTACATAATTTTGAATTATGTACAGTAGTGTGATGGTCATGGCCCAAAACCCAATTTTTAATAAGATTAAAATTGTGTTGTAATTCATAATACGGCCTGCGCGCCGTTTTTGTACATGTGCGTGTTGTATTGTGTTTGCGACCTGCGTGTCGGCTTTTAATATTTTATTTCTGTTGTATTTCATATTTAGACTCGAATGTAACTCGAGTATAAAAATTTGTAATGTACAAAAGTGAAGACGACGGAAATTCCGGAGAACTTGGACTCGGGAGAACTAGCCGACAACACCAAGACGGTCAAGAGGAAGCGCTTGGAGAAGCCGCTAGACCTAGGTTGACCATCGGATCCTCTCATTGGCTTGAGAGGGTCTTAGTAGGGCCATTACCAAGTCACTTAAGTTTATTTTATTATTTTCTATGCTTGTGATGTATATGATGCATGATAATGTAGAATAGTAAAAATAAACTTAAGTGTATGAGATGCACAAGTAATGTGGGAACCACATTTTGATGTGCACTTAATACACATTTAGGATTAAATTAGATTTCATAAATGCCTAGATGTGATGCACATCCTCGATTAGATTAGATCTAAAATCGAATCGACTCGTAAACGCCTACCGGGTCCTGATACCCATCACTACCTCGATCATATGCGCTTGTCGATTCTGCCAAAGCAGAGCAACGCATTTAATCTTGGTAGGATGCGGAGGGACAACCTTGGTCCCGCCTATCACGGCTCGGGTTAGATCGAGCTCAATCAGATTGAGTAACTAGTTAACTCAATTGGATCGAGTAAAGCTATAGGCGTATTCCAATAGTTGGAAAGGTAGGACAAGATCGCATTTATCAATAGTCTTGGGCGATTTAGCCAAAGCTAACTCAAGATTATTCATAAATGTTAATTCTTGATCCTATAAACAAGAGTTGCATAGAGATGTAATTGATAAATTAGTTATCTACCGATCATACTAAGTCTTGGGCGATTTAGCCAAAGCTAACTCAAGGCATAGTATGATGTGGATCTTGTCCCACATAAATTATAGTAAATTGGTACGGATCTAGTAGTGTGGTTTGACCACTCCAATGACTTGATTCCACCAAAATTCCTATAATTTAGTGGGAGCATCATTTAATTAAAGGCCTAATTAGATGATTACTAGAATATGATATTTATTCTCTGCATTTATCTGTTGTAGATTGCCATGTCTTCAAACGCGAACACTCTCTCTCTGCGATCTGTCCTTGAGAAGGACAAGCTCACTGGAGCTAATTTCCTGGACTGGTACAGGAACTTGAGGATAGTCCTCAAACAGGAACGTAAGTGGTACATTCTAGAGCAAGCAGTTCCTGAAGCACCACCACCCTCAGCCATCCGTAGCGTTAGAGATGCTCATTAGAAGCATCAAGACGACGCGTTAGACGTGTCGTGCCTAATGCTATGCTGCATGCCCTCTGAGCTTCAGAATCAACACGAGAACATGAATGCTTACGATATGATTGACCATCTCAAGCAATTATATCAAGGGCAGGCAGGGCATTGGAAGCGGAACTGCAAGGTATACCTGGACAATCTTAAGAAGAAGAGAAGCGAGTCTTCTATTTCAGGTATATATGTTATAGAAGTTAACCTTTCTATTTCTACATCATGGGTATTAGATACTGGATGTGCTTCTCACATTTGTACCAATGTGCAGGGGCTAAGAAATAGCAGGGCATTGGCAAATGGCGAGGTGGACCTACGAGTAGGCAATGGAGCACAAGTTGCTGTTGTTGCTGTAGGAACTTATTTTCTATCTCTGCCCTCTGGGCTTGTACTGGAACTAGATGATTGTTGTTATGTACCTGCACTTACTAAGAACATAATTTCTGTTTCTTGTCTAGACAAGAAAGGCTTCTCATTTATAATTAAGAACAAATGTTGTTCAGTCTATTTAAATGAAATGTTCTATTGTAGTGCAGATCTTATCAACGGACTCTACATTCTAGACTTAGAACGCCCTATCTATAATGTAAGTACCAAGAGGTTGAGATCAAATGAGTTGAACCCAACCTATCTCTGGCACTGTCGCTTAGGCCACATAAATGAGAGTCGCTTGTCCCAGCTCCATAAGGATGGATTGCTGGATTCATTTGATTTTGAATCATATGAGACATGCGAGTCATGCCTTCTAGGCAAGATGACTAAGACTCCCTTTAGTGGACATAGCGAGAGGGCAACAGATTTGTTAGGACTCATACATTCTTATGTATGTGGCCCTTTCAATGTTGCTGCTCGAGGTGGTTATAGATACTTCATCACATTTACTGATGATTTCAGTAGATATGGTTATGTGTACTTGATGACACATAAGTCCGAGTCCTTTGAAAAGTTTAAAGAATTCAGAAATGAAATACAAAACCAACTCGACAAGAGTATTAAAATACTTCGATCAGATCGAGGTGGAGAATACTTGTGCCATGAGTTTCGTGACTATTTAGCTGAGTGTGGGATTCTATCTCAACTCACTCCTCCTGGGACACCACAGTGGAATGGTGTATCCGAAAGGAGGAATCGTACCTTATTAGATATGGTACGATCTATGATGAGTCACGCAGATCTTCCTATATCCTTTTGGGGATATGCTCTAGACACGGCAGCGTTCACACTTAACCGTGTTCCATCAAAGGCGGTCATGAAGACACCATATACGATATGGACTGGGAGGAGTCCCAAGATGTCTTTCATGAGAGTTTGGGGTTGTGAGGCTTACGTTAGACGTCAAGTCTCAGACAAACTAGGACCCAAGTCCGATAAGTGCTATTTCGTGGGATATCCCAAGGAAACTAAGGGATATTACTTCTACATTCCCAGTCAGCACAAAGTGTTTGTTGCTAAGACTGGGGTCTTTCTAGAAAGGGACTTTGTTTCTAGAAAGACTAGTGGGAGTTCGTTTGATCTTGAAGAAGTTCAAGACAACGACCATAGCACTGAGCCCTTGATGGATACTGAACAGGAACCACAAGAAGTTGTGGATGAGATTGTTACACAAGAAGTTGTGGAACAACAACCTGTTCAGGTAGACCTACCTCTTCGCAGGTCTGATAGGGTATGTCGTCAGCCTGAGAGATATTCATTTCTCTTGCCTGACCATGATGACGTTATGATCATTGAGAATGAGCCTACCACCTATCAGGAAGCTGTGATGAGCCCAGATTCTGAGTCATGGCTGGAAGCCATGAGATCCGAAATGGAATCCATGTACACTAACCAAGTTTGGACCTTGGTTGATCCACCTGAAGGGGTCAAACCCATTGGGTGTAAGTGGGTCTTTAAGAGAAAGCCTAACATGGATGGACTTACTCATACCTATAAGGGTAGACTGGTAGCTAAAGGTTTCAAGCAAATTCATGGTATTGACTATGATGAAACTTTTTCTCCAGTAGCGATGTTTAAGTCCATTCGGATCATGCTTGCTATTGCAGCCTACCACGATTATGAGATCTGGCAGATGGATGTCAAGACAGCGTTTCTGAATGGAAACCTCCTCGAGGATGTGTACATGACACAGCCTGAGGGTTTTGTAGATCCACAGCATACTGGCAGAGTATGCAAGCTGCATAGGGCCATTTATGGTCTAAAGCAAGCTTCTCGGAGCTGGAATCTTCGATTCGATGATACGATCAAACAGTTTGGTTTCATCAAGAACGAAGATGAACCTTGTGTCTACAAGATGGTTAGTGGGAGCACAGTAGTCTTCCTAGTCTTGTATGTGGATGACATACTACTCATTGGGAACAACATCCCTTCGCTACAGTCTGTGAAGACTTGGTTGGGGACTTGTTTCACAATGAAGGACTTAGGTGAAGCAGCCTGCATTCTAGGCATTAAGATATATAGAGATAGATCTAAGAGATTGCTTGGCCTAAGTCAGAGTACATACATCGATACGGTATTACACTGTTTTGCCATGCAGAATTCCAAGAAGGGAAATCTACCAATGTCACATGGCGTGAGTCTTTCGAAGACTCAAGGTCCCTCTTCTAGAGAGGAGAGAGACCGCATGAGCAAGATCCCTTATGCCTCAGCCATAGGATCTATCATGTATGCCATGTTATGTACTCGTCCTGATGTCTCGTATGCTTTGAGCATGACGAGCAGATACCAGTCAGATCCAGGTGAACGTCACTGGATAGCAGTCAAGAATATTTTTAAGTACTTGAGAAGGACTAAAGAATATTTCTTGATATTTGGAGGCGATGAGCATCTAGTTGTAAAGGGTTACACTGATGCCAGCTTCCAAACCGACCAGGATGATTACAGATCGCAGTCAGGGTTCGTGTTTTGCTTGAATGGCGGAGCTGTGAGCTGGAAGAGTTCGAAGCAGGACACAGTTGCAGATTCTACAATAGAAGCTGAGTATATTGCTGCATCAGAGGCAACAAAGGAGGCAGTTTGGATCCGCAAGTTCATCACTGAGCTTGGGGTGGTTCCTAGCATATCTGATCCCGTAGAGCTCTATTGTGACAACAATGGAGCTATTGCGCAGGCTAAGGAACCTCGCTCACACCAGCGGACCAAACACATACTACGGCGATTCCATCTCATTCGAGAGATCATCGATCGAGGAGATGTGAAGATTTGCAGAGTACCCACAGAGGCTAACGTCGCAGATCCCTTGACCAAGGCTTTGGCACAGATGAAGCATGATGGTCACACTAGGTCATTGGGTATTAGATACTACAGCGATTGGCACTAGTGCTAGTGGGAGATTGTTAGTGAGAGCCCTAGAGCCAATCAGATGATGATTACTTTTTGGACTCATTGTATCATATTCTTGTATATATATTTCTTATATATAAAGGCATTTCTTATGGTTATTGTACTTATGTGTATTGGTGCCAAATAACTTAGTATAATAATGTCCTTGAGTAGAAGGTTCTTATCTATATCAATCGATTAGTTGAATCGATAGTGAGATGATATAGAGAACACTACTCTTAATTATTCCTAGTCAAGTATTAACATTCAAGGACAATGTTAATGCATAGAGACTAGCATGTAGGTCAACATGATGACTTGATCTCACAAGTCATGGATATGAGATATCAAGTTGACACATGGGTATACATTAGAGAATGTATACTGAATGGCCCGCCATGAGAAAGTATCATGGATCGTTATATGAGTGTCATATACTTTCTCATGTGACTATTAGTATGACTATTAGTCCTTAGACCTGAAGTCACCATAGTTCCCTATATAAGGAGTTATGTACTTTGGTTTCGTCAAACGTCACCCGTAACTGGGTGGACTATAAAGGCGATTACTGGGTATGTAACAAATTATGCGGAGGGATGTGAGTGATGTAGATGGGATCTATCCCTCCTATATGACGGGAGAGATATCATAGTCTTGATAGAGTGAGATCACTAAGTGCATGGCCATGCCCAAATAAGGCAATATGAGATATTGAGCTTATTTGATTATAGTGAGTCTACTTGGAGTTCAAGACACATAGATTGATTTGAGGATGACACGGTCTATGCCTCATGAAAGATCAATCTAGATATCGAGGATAGAAGGACGTTGTCACATATTGTGATGGTCACAATTATTAGTCACAATGGTGATGTTGGATCTCGACATTCTTGTAACTTGGGTAGCAATGATGTGTTGCTAGATACCTCTCATTGCTTATGTCCTTGAATAGGTTTAAGGGTATTGCCAACGTTACAAGAACCTATAGGGTCACACACATAGAGCAATAGATGGAGAATAAGTCCATATGATGGACCGAGAGTAATGAAGTCAAAGTTTGACTTTGGCTAAATATGGAAAGTCCATAAAAGGCAAGTTTGACTTGACTCAAATTAGACAACTTGAGTTGGACTCGAGTTTGATCCAAGTGTTGGATGAATCTAATCATGGCAGAATAATGAAGTCAAAGTTTGACTTTGGCTAAATATGGAAAGTCCATAAAAGGCAAGTTTGACTTGACTGAAATTAGACAACTTGAGTTGGACTCGAGTTTGATCCAAGTGTTGGATGAATCTAATCATGGGAGAATAATGAAGTCAAAGTTTGACTTTGGCTAAATATGGAAAGTCCATAAGAGGCAAGTTTGACTTGACTCAAGCCACATCACCTTGACTTGACCAAGTGATGACTTGGCATCATCAACAAGGCTAAGTAACCTCCCCATTTGAATTTTGAATTCAAATAGGGGGTTATCAAGTGTGGTGGTCGGCCACTTAATGGCCAATAATGACCATTAAGTGGCCTGCCACTTAAACACACACAAAATGATTTTTGTGTGGGTGTGTGATTGATTATTCTCCTTACTTGGTTTTTGCTCTCCCTCTCCTCTCTTGTGGCCGAGACCCCAAGCAAGTGCTAGCACACTTGTGGGCTCTCCTCTCCACTCTCTTGCTTGTGTGGATACTTCTAGAGGGTTGCTACTTTGCATCCTTGAGATCCGACACCAACCGAGGAGCGAGCTGGAATTGCGGGGCACGCATCGAAGGTAGTTTTCTCTTCTCTAATAGATCTAGGTTGTAGATCGGTTTTGAAGCATGTAAACGAGCACTCGTAAATTTTTTGAAATGTTTTTCTTCACTCGGATCCTTTCTATTGGGGCTTTTGGGGTTTCCGCGACGCGAAAATTCAGTTTTCGCGGCCCGAAAAACCCTACATAAAGAAATGTTAGGCATTATCTTGACATGTAGTGGATGTGAAATAATTCTGTTTAGGTATTATATTTAATGTTATGCTTCAGTATCCTACACATGTATGAATGAATAATGATATGCATATGTATGTGTATGAATTAAATAAGTAGGATACTCTAGGTGGGCTTTGGCTATGCGGGCTTGAAAAAAAAAGAAATAATAAAAGGAAGAGAAAGCAAAAAGAAGAGGAGGTGCCAAGGATTGAACCTTGGACCTCAAAGGAAAGGAAAACCTTAAAAATATTCATGTAACCAAGTCACCTAGCAAGGGAGTGCTATTAGAAGAGGATGGGGAATTGTAGATAAGTGGGAAAGAAGATGAAGAGACACAAAAAAATTGAAGAGACACCATTAAAGAGGTGCTTGCCTCTTTACTCACCATAAAAGGCCATGAAGAGGAGGAAATGCCTAAGGCATTTCGACCAAGAAACCCCCCCCCCCCCCTCGCTTTTCTCTCCACCAAACTCTTCTCCTTCCTCCTTTTCCTCACTGAAATCCTTGTGGCCCTTGCTACCATTTTCAAGTCATTCACCTCCTAGAGAAAACCGGACCAAAAGAAGAGAAGAACAAGAGGAGTGCTAGAGTTTAAGAGGTCTTTTCTTCTCCAAAATTTGGAGATCTTTTGGGAACATAAGCACAAGTGGTAAGACTCCCTCACCTGCAATATAATGACTTTTTATGTGTTTTTATGATTTTTATGTTTGCTTGTGATGTTGGGTGAAAGAGAATGGAAGAAAACCTTGAGGGAAGTTTCGGCCATAAAGGGGTACCCCCTTTTCTATGTCCAAAAACTTAAAGGAAGAGTTCATGAAATTGTTACTACCTTCTTGTGATGAATATATGATGGATACATGGTGTTTGAATGCCCTCCATGATGTAAAGGACTTGGAAGAATTCGGCCAAGTCATGAAATAGATAAATGTTGATGCATGAAGTAGGCTATTGTTCTAATGATTGTTTCCTTGCTAAATAAATGTTTTAGTCCACAAAATTTTGTGGAATATATGCTAAGGTACCCCTGTAATATTCGGCCAAGGGACCTTAAATTATGCCTTAAAACAAATTTTTATAGACCTTCATGAAGTTAGGGTTAAATCAAGTGATATGCATGTGATTGGGTGTTTTATTTCATGATGGAAATAATTTTATACCTTAGGGTCAGTACCTTATCTAAGTTGTTTGAGTCTAAAATCATGCTCCATTCTATGTATTGATGTTTAGAAAAATGTTACATGTACCCATATGCATGATAATCCAAGTAGAACTCTAGATCATACACCTAAACTAGTGTTTCGTGAAGTACAAACTAGTTTTGCACTTGTGAATGAATTCTTATGAAAAATATGCTTTTATTCCCATGTTATGTGAATGATTATGCTATGAAATCCCTACTGTGAGTTTCGATAAATTACAAGAATAAGGGTTAAGAATAGGCTCGAGTACAAAGCATGCTCCTAAACTAGTGTTTAATGAAGCCTAGACTACCTTTACGCTTGTATATGACGTTAATAGTAAAATATGTTTTTGTTTACATGTTATATGAACTTTTATACCATGTTTTACATACTTTGAATATCGACAAATTACAAGGGTAAGAGTTAAGAATAAGTGCAAGTACGATTCATGCACCCAAACTAAGGTTTAGTGAAGATCAGTCTACTCTTGTACATGCTAATGATCTCTCATGTAAATTATGTTTTATTTCCTTTATTGGATGACTTTCATGCCATGTTATCTAGCTGTGAATTTTGGATAAATACTGGGATAAGGGTTAAAAATAAGCTCAAGCACAAAATATGCACCTAAACTAGTGTTCCATGAAGCCTAGACTACCCTTGTGCTTGTATATGATTCCATGTGTAACGTATGTTTTTATTTCCATGATTATATGACTTTTATACTATGTTATCCATGCTGTGAATTTTGTCCAATTACTAGAATAAAGGCTAAGAATATGTTCAAGTACAATTCATGCACCTAAACTAGTGTTTAGTGGAGTCTAGACTACCAGTGTACTTGTAAATGACCTCATATGTAATGTATGCCTTTATTCCAATGCTATGTGGGTTTTATGCTATGATATCCTTGCTATGAAGTTTTGGCCAGCATGTATTGAGATGAGAAAAGAAAGATTAAACTAGCATATTGCCTTGATTAAGACAAGCATGTTATATGTATGATGTATTGATGAAACTTGCATGATGGTTGCTTCACTTACATGTGTTAAACGAAAGGTCCTTCCATGTCTTGCTATTTATGCTAATGATTATGCCATGAAAGTATGTCTATGTTTATGAATGATTGAATGCCTATAGTACATGCAATATGAAAGAAAGAAAGAAAAAGAAAGAATGCATGTTCTATATATGAAAGTATGCTTATGATTATGAATGATTGAATGTCTATAGTACATGCAATATGAAAGAAAGAAAGGAATGCATGTTCTATATGAAAGAAAGAAAGAAAAGAAAAGCATGCATGTATGTATTTTACTTTAAAAATTGGCTTGTACCGGATCTTGAAAATGATCCACGGTTCCGGACTACCGATGATGCTGTCCCTAGGCTGAAAGATAGTAAGCCTAGAATGTAAACCCCTGTAGGTCGGGATTAGCTATCTCGCATCCTACATAGGGGTATGCGCGCAAAAGAAAGAATGCGTACAAAGCCGGGGACCCCAAAGAAGATGGTGTATATGATTTTAAAGTATTATTTACTATGTTTTCTAAAGAGCATCCTAGTGTTTTGAAATGCACGTGTTCTATGCTTATATGTCTTCATGTATCTTATGTGCCTTATGAATTTTATGCTATCCATGAAATGTTATATGTTTTAAAATGCATGCGACGTACGGATTTAGCGAGTAGGAAAGAGCTTACTAAGTTTTATACTTATAGTTGTTTGCTTATGTTGCAGATCATCATAGAAATTTCTGAGGAATGGGCAACTGCAGGAAGGGCTAATGTGTGTGATGGTGACTTGACTGATCGATCCACTTTAGTGCTATCTATAAACTTAGTTCTTATTCTAATAAGACATATGTTGCTACTTTATGTGTAACGCCCCAAAATTTTCCCATATAAAATGTTATGAAATTCATGAAATATTATTAATTTTATGAAATATTATGAATTCATGAAATAATTATTAATATTATGAAATATTATGAATTCATGAAATATTATTAATATTATGAAATTTCATGATGGGCTTGGCTTAATGGGCTTTGATATGGATTAGTGCAAATTGTGATAAAAAGAAGAGGTAGAAAGGAGGAAGCAAGGATTGAACCTTGAACCTCCTAGTTGCACTCACCATGTCATAACCAATGAACCAAGCAATGTTTCTTGTAGAGAGAATAAGAAACATTCTTGTTAAATCGAGGGAAGCGAAGAGACATGTCTTTTCATGATAAGAGTATAAATAAGAAGAGGGAAAAGAAGTTACACTTCTTCTTCTTCTTCCCCACTTCAATTTTTGAAAAGTTAGAGTCTCCTTCTCCCTTTTCATTTTCGAAAAACACAACCCTAGGGTTCTAACCCTAGGGAATTGGAAGGAAGAAGACCCTTTAAGGTTCTTGCCCTCTACTAGGGTCAAGGTTGCTAGAGAAGACTAACAAGGGAAACTCTCATCTTCTTCTTCTTCAAGGGTACCCTAAGGAGTAAGAGAAGGAGAAATTCAAGCGAAAGGATGTAAGTATCCCCTCGCCTGCAGTGTAATCATTATTGTATGATTTCCTTGCTCTTATTGGTTTCGAAAATGGGATGTTTTTCACCCTTGTAAGTTTCGGCCACCCCCTTAGGGGAAGGCCTTGGTTCTTTCCTTGATACATGAGAAGACCTTGAGACTTAGGGTATATATATATGTGAATTTTCTTCATGATGTTATGAACAAAAACTAGGGTTTTCACCCTTCGAAGGTTTCGGCCAAGGTAAGGGGTTTAGGGGTTTAAGAGTTGAATTTCTCTAGGATGTACTTTATGATTAGTGTAATATATGATGGTGTAGACAATGTGTTTGTATAAACGTTTGACTACAAAAATCCAACTTTTTCCCTACCCTACAAGTTTCGGCCAACCCTAGAGGGATTAGGGTTTAGGGTTGCTTTGGGTTACTTCTTGTTACATGTGTAGACCCCTTGGAACTTAGGGTATAGGTGTATGTTGTATCCTTCAAAATGTGGTGAACAAAACCTAGGGTTTTGTTCTTGTATAGGTTTCGGCCCAAAGCATGGAAGTAGGGTTAAGGAGGGTTGAATTATCCTAGAATATATTCATGCTTAGTGTATGGTATGATATTGTATACAAGGTGTTTGTATAATTGTCTGTGTGAATGATCAATGCAAAAGCCCTAATTTTTCCATACTCTTGATGTTTCGGCCAACCCACTAGGACTAGGGTTTGTGAAGGTCAAACTACCCTATGAGATATGTTTATGTTTGGGGATGATTATATGTATATGCATGTGGTGTTAAATGGAATGGTTGATTTGAAACCTTAATTGTTAGCATGCTACCACTTCCTATGATAAGTTTATGCATGAGGTGTTTAAATGAGATGTCTGATTGAAATCTTAGTTGTTAGCATGCTACCACTTCCTATGATATGAGTATGATCTATGTGACCGAATCTTATCAGATCTAAAGTATGTTAAGTGGTTGAATTATGGTGTATGTATGAGCATGTCTTATAGCCCATGGGGCACCCTTATGAGATTTCATGTGATATGTATGATGAAATGCTTGAAAGGATAGTGCATTAAGTATGGGATTCAGAACACCCTAATATTGTGAGGTGTGTCCCAATGGGATCAGAAACACCCTGAAAAAGTGGGTGTCCCTTGAGCAGTGAAAATTGGAGTACATCCTTAACATATATATGTAAAGACATGATAAGTATTTTACTTTGTAAGTTGTGTACCCGACTCGTAAGAGGGGTCGTTAAATCAAATCCGGGGTGCATGTTAACTTAAGGTCATGGCTCTGATAGGACGTAAGAGGTCCTGCTCTAATGGGATTGGTGGCTCGCTACCCCAACTCATTAGGGAACGCGCATCATGTGGTACACAACTGGGCCCTATATGACATGGATGTATTTTTAAATAATACCGTTATGGAACTGTTTTGAAAACATCCTTTGAAAACATTTATTATATGTGAAGGGTATGCTTAATATACTTTATGCTGCATGCTTAGAAACTTTGATGTTTAGTATGCTATGATGAACTCATGCTGATGTCTTGTTATGTGTACATGTTGTATGCTTTCGTATGGATTTTGCGAGTAGGACTGGATCCTTACTAAGCTTTTATGCTTACTAGTTATGTGTTGTCTTATGTTGCAGATAAAGGTAAGGAACACATGAACTAAAGGAAGATGCAGGAAGGCTGAGGATGTGTGGGGTGGTGGCTCGGGAAAGAATGATTCTATATCTACTTTATCATGTTTATGTTTATGTTTCCTTGACTATAAGTGTTAGTGATTAGGATTGATATGGCATGATAGTGTTTATCCTTGGATGTCTCTTATACTTGATTATGTTATGAGTTGAATTTACTAGTGAAGTTATCATGTTATGGAATAACTTTGATAGTTTTAGTCCCTGCATTGATTGTATGAATTTTATGCTAGAGGAAAAAAAAATATTACTATATGAATGAATGTACGTAACCCCGCCCCGAGAGTAGATATAAGGGCGGGCGTTACAGGTTGGTATCAGAGCAGATTTCCCCTCCACCACACACACATCAAGCTTCATCCTGCCGCTTCCAAGTAAGAGATCCTAACCTCGCTTTATTTTATTTTATTGCATGTACAGTAATGACATGTATAGAGATGATTAATGCTTGCATAACAAGAAAAAGTAGCATAAATTCTTATGTAGCTTATTTATCACCTGTATGATAGATATGGCTAGAGGACGTAGCAATCGGGGTAATGAGACAGCACCCCCACCTAATATGATGCAAGTAATCACGGACCTGCAGCGTCAGGTCACTGAACAACAACAGATAATAAACACTCTGATGACTCAGCAGGGGAACACCGCAACCCCGCAGGGAAGTCAGAATGCGATACCTACTGAGCCTCCAACTGCACAGGCACCCCCGGACACTCCGGTCCGAGGAGTCCGACAGGAGGCTTATCTGATTCAGTGGTAGAGACTTAAGCCGGAAAAGTTCTCGGGCACCTGCGAGCCCTGGGATGCACATGCCTAGCTCAAGACAGTTGAGAGCACAGTGGAATTATTAGACTGGCCCGAACATGAGAAAATTAAATGTGTCTCGTTCTGCCACACTAGCGACGCCAGGATGTGGTGGGAACGGGTAAAAGCTAGAAGGTCAGTGGACCAGATGAAGTGGAAGGACTTCGAGTCCGAATTTCTGGACACTGCCCTCGGGTGAGGTGATGCCCTCTACCCAAATGCTACGTGCCGCACCGATCAGAATCGCAGATAGGGAACTCTACTGCGATCTGATAGTGCTTGATATGCCAGATTATGATGTGATACTGGGCATGGATTTCTTGAACAAATACGGCGCCTCTATTGAGTGCCGTAAACGAAAGGTTACCTTCCAACCTGAGGCGGGAATTCTATTAGAATTCATCGGAGAGCCGAAGAAGAGGACAAGCAAATTCTTATCGGCTCTGAAGCAAGGAAGATGTTAGAAAAGGGATGCTCTGGATTCCTAGCTCATGTGATTGATACCAGTCCTACAGAGGGCCCGAGGCTAGAAGATGTCAAAGTAGCATGTAATTACCCAGAGGTATTTCCCGATGACTTACCAGGGTTAGCAACTGAAAAAGATATAGAATTTGCAATTGAGTTGGTTCCTGGTACTAACCCCATTTCTAAGGCACCGTACCGTATGGCGCCGGCGGAATTAAAGGAATTACAGGGATAGTTACAAGAGCTCCTTGACAAGGGACTCATCCGCCCTAGTCATTCCCCCTGGGGAGCTCCCGTACTGTTCGTGAAAAAGAAGGATGGGTCGATGCGAATGTGTATCGACTATCGGGCGCTGAACAATGTGACTATAAAGAACAGGTACCCTCTACCCAGGATAGATGACCTGTTCGATCAATTGAAGGGAGCCACAGTTTTCTCTAAGATTGATCTAAGATCGGGTTATCACCAAGTCAGGGTGAAAAATGAGGATATACCGAAGACGGCTTTCCGAACCAGATACGGACATTATGAGTTCGTAGTGATGCCATTTGGAGTTACCAATACGCCAGCTATGTTTATGGACTTAATGAATCGGGTATTCTCGGCATTCCTCGATAGATTTGTGATCGTCTTTATCGACGATATACTGATATATTCGAGAACTCCCGAAGAACATGCTGAGCACCTGAGTATAGTACTACAGATTCTTCAGAAGGAACAACTGTATGCTAAATTTTCCAAATGCGAGTTCTGGCTCGATCAAGTATCATTCTTGGGACATGTTATCTCCAAGGAAGGAGTAATGGTGGACCCGACTAAAATCGCAGCTGTAAGTAACTGGACTAGACCCAAGAATGTCAGTGAAATCCGAAGTTTCCTCGGGCTAGCAGGCTATTACAGAAAATTCGTAGAGAATTTCTCTCGGATTGCAGCCCCTATGACAACACTTACAAAGAAAGACAAGAAATATGTATGGACGGAGGAATGTGAAAAGAGCTTTACTGAACTGAAAAGGAGGCTGACTAGCGCTCCAATATTGACTCTTCCGGAGAGCGATATGGGTTTCGATATGTACAGTGACGCATCCAAACTGGGACTCGGAGCTGTGCTCATGCAGAATGGGAAGGTGATTGCCTATTGTTAGTGATATGAGAGAAGTATCCTAAGGCAATCGCCTTATGATTGTAAAACATTTATTTTAATAAATGATAATTCACTATTTGAGTATACATGCTTGTGTATTTGATTGGGATCTTAAACTCATCTACTGAATGTCCGCAATACAACTCACAGCATAAGAGAATTTGTGATGGGATCACAACTAGTGATTATCTCTAAATGTGCAAATGTGAAGTATTGAAAATATCACTAGTCGATGAATTGATAAATACGGACACTATCAATTCTGTTGAGACTAGCATGGGTTATTCTCTAATCAGCTGATTCTCACTGGCTGGTGACATTGGGATGTCCGGAGATAAACATGGATGCTAGTTAAGGGAACTAGTTCATTGGAGTGACTAGCTGTAAGACTTCATATGGAATCTATCTATAGAAATGTCAATGAAGTTCTTACTGCGGCTTAAGTGCGATGTTCCTTTGACTTGCGGTGTTCAAGTCATCTTGGTCATGGAGACTGATACTTTAACATCTTAAGCAAGCATCTCCAAGGAGGTGTGGACCCAGGATGATTGGGTATAAGCCGAAGTGCCCGAAGATGTTTGAACAGCCTACAAAGGATTCACCACTCCTTGCGAGGAGATGTATACCCAGGCCTATCGTCGGATTGTTACTCAAAACCTCTGGCCAGAGTATATCATGTTTGGAGTACGAATCTCTTAAATACATGAGAGTAATTAGAAATCCAAAGGACAAGAAAGACATTACTTGGGCTAGGTGTGACATAGTCAGCCTAGTGGGGACTGACACAAATAGACCGTGTCCTGAACCAAGTGGGTATAAGATGGTGAAGGGAATGGGGCACGATTCATTAGAGCTGCTGAAGGGTTTCAGAATAATTTCTTCTGAGGTCAAACCGTTGATCTTTCGATTAATTGGGGATCATGATGTACTACTAGGTGCCACTCATGATCGTTCTATAATTTGTTGATTATAGACGGCCAACATAAATCGAAAGCCTATTTAGTCACACGCACTACGAGTAATTCGAGGGATTTAAAACGAGTTGAAAATTGGATTTTCTGATCAAGAGAAATAAGTCGAATCTGAGTTAATCAGAGGCGCAATGGAAGCTAAAAATGGCTAAGTCTTTTGAAGGCTTTTTGGGCGAATTAAATGAGTTTAATTCACGTTGGTTCGGCTCGGTTTGGGCCGGCCAAAGAGGGTGCCAACCCTCCTTGGTTGGCCGGCCACCTAAAGGGAGAAAAACCAATTAATTTTGGTTTAATTAATAAAACAAATCTAGAGCGATTTGTTTTATAAATTATGGATAAATAAATTTGTATAAAGAAATTTATATAAATAAATTTATAGAAATTTATTCTTTTTATGGAAGTTAAAATAATCCATGAATTGGTTTATTTTAATTTTATAAAATCAATTATGAATTGATTTTTCCATAATAAGAAAGTTTATAAATTTCTTATAAAATTTATTTCATAATAAAAGGAGAGATTAATTAGTTTTATTATAAAGTTAGTTATAATAAAAATTGGTTTAAACAGAATAATTCATAAGAGAATTTATAGGATAAATTTCTTATGATAATTAATTAGTTTTATTATAAAGTTAGTTATAATAAAATTCATAAGAGAATTTATAGGATAAATTTCTTATGATAACTAATTAGTTTTATTATAAAGTTAGTTATAATAAAACTTGGTTTAAACGGAATAATTCATAAGAGAATTTATAGGATAAATTTCTTATGATAATTAATTAGTTTTATTATAAAGTTAGTTATAATAAAATTCATAAGAGAATTTATAGGATAAATTTCTTATGATAACTAATTAGTTTTATTATAAAGTTAGTTATAATAAAACTTGGTTTAAACGGAATAATTCATAAGAGAATTTATAGGATAAATTTTTTATGATAACTAATTCCGTTAATTCGGTTAAGAGGAGACTTGGCAAGGGAGAAGCAACTATATAAGGAACCATAGGCAAGCCTTGGATTCCTAAGATTTTGATAATCGAAATAGAGCTCTCCCTCTCTCTCTTCTCTTCACTCCTCCTTCCCCCTCCCTTCCATTAGGGCCAGTGGCCACCCTAGCTCCATTAGGGCCGGCGCCCAACCTACACCAAGGCAAGGTGTTGCCGTGAGCTTCAAGGAGAAGAAGAAACCAACCAAGAAGAAGATGAAGCGGATCACATCTCCCTCTCTCTCGGAATTCGATTCCGTTTCTTCGTTGGTTAGTTTCCTTTTCTTCTCTTGATCTTCTTTGTTGTGCCTATAGAGAATCTAGTAGTTCTCGTCGGCACAAAACTCGTGACTTTGCGAAGTCATGCCGAAGAGAACTCGGCGTGGACGCGAATAGAGGCGGAGCTTCCAAGGGACGCTACGGTTGGATCTCGTCCCTTACTTCGGGTTACGTGAGGTACTTGGTAAATTAGTTTACCTTTCCGCAAAGTTTTATTTTATGATTATGTCAACACACCATAAGATTGTATGCTAGATACGAAGTTAAAATAATTTAGAAAATTATTTTATGCAAATTCTTCCGCTGCACGTAAATATTTAAAATTTTACGAACTCGTATCCTTGTCGACATGCACCCGATCCCAACAGTGGTATCAGAGCCGGTTAGTGTTCGACTTAATCATATAATTATTTTGCGAAAAACTTTGTCATGATCTCAATTTTGGAAAAAATTTTCAATTATGGAAACTTTCAAATTATAATAAATTTTAGATTTAGGAATTTCTAAGTTTGGAAATCCTCATGTAATTTCGTAAAATTTTGAAATTTTCTAGTTTCTAAAATTTTATAATAATTGTGAAAACTTCCCATCTTTGGAAACTTTCCAATTTTGGAAATTTTTCTAATTTTAGAAAATTTCCAATTTTGGAAATATGTAAGTTTTCTTTGTACCAGAAACTTACAATTATTCTGAAAACCTATTTATGAAATCTCGCAATTTTGGGCACTTTCTTTTAAGAAAGTCTAGACAAATTCATGGACAGTTAATTGACAATTAAATTTGAATTGGTTTTTAAATTGACATCAAAATTCTTTATTTTGGATTGAGCCTCGGGGAGCCGTTCAATTTAAAGTTAGTTGTTGTAATTTAATTTCCCAATTTTAATTGAAATTGTCATGTTTGATTTGGATTGAGCCTCGGGGAGCCGTCCAATTGGATTTACAACAAATTACTTTTCTTTGGGTATCTGAGCCTCGGGGAGCCACCCTTAGAAAACAATTTGTTGTAATTAATTAAATCCATGAATAAAATATGTTTAAGAGGTGATGCTCTTACATATTGTTGTCTCCAAAATTAATTAGGAAAATGGTTTCCTATAGAGTTTTCTTAAATGAGATTTTCATGAAAATAATATGTAGTTGAATTAAGGGATTTATCTCTTAATTTAATAAGATTTGATTTAGAGAAATCAAAGTCTTGAACATATTATTTCCGAAATTAATTATGACAATTTAGGAAATTGTTTCCCAAAACAATTCCTTTAATTAAGTATGAAATGGAATTAGGAAATCCGGTTCCTAATTCAATTAATGAGACTTGATAACTTAAGTCACATACATACTTAATTAAGGAAATCGTTAGTCATGACATAATTCTATGTCATGAATGTGCTTAGAAAATAAAGGATGAGACCCAAAACCCCTTATAAAATATTAAGGCCAACACCTTCCATTAATATGGTTAGAATCGGAGTTTTGTTTCTCGTTTGGGTTGATGTACACATCCATGCCCGACTTGAACCTCAACATGTTCAAACCATGGAATTAGTTTATGAATAATATAGTGGGAGTCAGAGGTCAATCATTAGTTTTGGTTGTTGGACACATCCAAGCCTGACTAAGCGGTTGAATGAGCCCCAACCATATTAAAACTATTTCTTGATTAATGGGTCAGCCTTAAGCTTGGAGCATCGATTTGTTGTGCCACAGCCAAGGTCGATGTAAAGAGAGGTGCAGTTGGGTGCTATGTATATTGTTGCTTACTTGTTAATGAGTTAACAACCCAATGTTTTATGCAAACATTCAATTAGTTGATAGCATAATGTGATAGTTACATATATGTGATGTGTAATCGGTATAATTACCTACCTTCATAGCTAAGAAAAACTTGATGGCCACAGCCATGGTTGTTCTTATCTATGGTTGGATATCAACCTATTTGGAGATGTTCCTACGATCTCCCGAATTGATAATAAGGGTGACTCAATTCGTAAAATAAATAGGATTTAATTTATGTATGATGATACATTCTTTAATCATTCTTCTCACATAATCTCAATTTGTATTTCTAGGATAATCACTCGATCATGTCTTCCCTAAACTTGCGTTCTATTTTGGACACCAATAAACTGACTGGGCCAAACTTCATGGACTGGCTTCGAAACCTGAGGATAGTCCTCAAGGCAGAGAAGCTTGCTTATGTCCTTGAAGATCAACTTCCCAACCGTCCTCCTGAAAATGCAACTCTAGACCAGTTTCCTGAGTTGCTCAACCTGCTGAAGACTGTAGAGCCTTCTGTGAAGCAGGATCAAAAGACGATACTGTTAGTTGGTTCCTCGAAGAAAGGTTCTAAGAGGAAGGCCAAAGAACAGAATATGGGAAAGAAGAAAAAGGCCAAAAAGACTGAAAATACCCTAAAAGGCACTTGCCATCACTGTGGCACGGAGGGACACCGGCGAAGAAACTGCAAGGTTTATCATGAGTCCTTGAAGAATAAGGCATCCGATGCCTCATCCTCTTCAAGTATCTTCGTTATTGAATGTCACTCTATTTCCTCAAACACATGGGTACTTGGTACTGGGTGTAGCTCACATATATGTAATGACATACAAGGCTAAGGAATAGAAGAAGACTCGTCAAAGGAGAAGCGAATTTGCGAGTTGGAAACGGAGCAAAGATTGCTGCTGTTGCCATCGGAACATATTTGCTAAAGCTCCCCACTGGACGTGTCTTGGAATTGGATAATTGTTATTTCGTTCCTTCGTTGATAAAGAACATTGTATCTATTTCATGTCTGAATGAAAAGGGTTATCATTTAACTTTTAGTAACAATTGTTGTTACATAACTTTAAATGGTGTTCCTTATGGGAATGGAGCTTTGTGCAATGGAATCTACATGTTAGATTTATCCAGTGACATTTTCAATATCGAAGTTAGCAACAAACGTGCTCGAATAGATAATCAAATAGACTCCTACACTTGGCATTGTCGTCTTGGCCATATAAGTAAGAAAAGCATGACCGAATTACACCGATGTGGAATTTTGGAATCATTTGAACCCGGTTCATTTGATACATGCAAATCGTGCTTAAAAGGCAAGATGACCAAATTACCCTTTTCCGGAAAAGGTAATCCAGTGGGAGAATTACTTGGTCTAATACATACTGATGTATGTGGACCAATGTCAACTCTTGCACAAGGAGGCTATAGCTACTTCATCACCTGTATCGATGATCACTCACGATTCAGGTACGTGTTCTTGATGAAACACAAATCTGAAGCCTTTGAGAAATTCAAAGAGTTCAGAAATGAAGTAGAGAAACAGCTTGGCAAAAGTATTAAAATACTTCGATCCGATCGGGGTGGTGAATACTTAAGTCAAGAGTTTCAAGATTATCTTAGGGACAATGGGATATTATCCCAATGGACTCCGCCGTATACACCACAGCATAATGGTGTATCTGAGAGGTGCAACCGAACCTTGATGGACATGGTTAGGTCGATGATGAATAATGCAACTCTTCCAAAATCCTTTTGGGGCTATGCACATAAGACAGCTGTTTACTTGCTAAACAGAGTCCCGACCAAGGTAGTCTCAACTACTCCATATGAGACATGGAATAGTAAGAAACCCCACTTAACTCACCTTAAGATATGGGGTTATCCTGCTTATGTGAAGCGGATTGTATCAGACAAATTGGATGCTAAGTCTGATAAATGTCTATTTATTGGATACCCTAAGGAAACGAAGGGTTACCAATTCTATCATCCCTTGGAACAAAAGGTGTTTGTTTCAAGGCATGCTGTATTTCTGGAAAAAGAATTTCTTTTACAAGAAAACAGTGGGAGTGGCATTGAACTTGATGAAGTTCAAGAAACTCCAATAGACATTACAGAGACACCTAGTCTAGACCCACAACCAATACCTCATAATGATGAGCTATCAGTTGAACCTAAAACTACACCACCTCTTCGTAGATCTGATAGGACACGCAATATTCCAGAGAGATACGGATTTCTCGTAAGTGAATCGAACGACGTGTTACTCATAAGCGATGACGAACCTATCAGTTATGAAGACGTTCTGAAAAGTTCAGAAAGGGACAAATGGCTTGAGGCCATGAAGTCGGAAATGGATTCCATGTACGAAAACCAAGTATGGGACTTGGTTAACCCACCTGAAGGGATTAAGCCCATAGGGTGCAAGTGGGTTTTCAAGAAGAAAACCGACATGGAAGGTAATGTTGTTACCTTTAAGGCTAGATTAGTGGCAAAAGGATATCGTCAGAAGCAAGAAATTGATTATGACAAAACCTATTCGCCAGTAGCTATGCTTAAATCCATTCGGATGCTCCTAGCCATAGCAGCTCATTATGATTATGAGATATGGCAAATGGATGTGAAAACAGCTTTCCTTAACGGAAACCTACTTGAGGATGTATACATGATACAACCTGAAGGTTTCACATCGGTTGATAAAACAAAAGTATGCAAGCTTCGACGATCCATATATGGATTGAAGCAAGCATCTAGGAGCTGGAACATCCGTTTTGATGAGACAATCAAAGAGTTTGATTTCTCACAAAATCCTGACAAACCTTATGTGTACAAGAAGGTTAGTGGGAGTGCAGTCGTATTCCTAGTATTATATGTCGACGACATCTTACTTATAGGAAACGATATATCAGTCTTACAGACAGTTAAAATTTGGTTGTCCAAAACTTTCTCCATGAAAGACCTGGGAGAAGCAACCTATATCCTTGGGATTAGAATCTATAGAGATAGATCAAAACGGTTGCTTGGTCTTTCACAGTCTACATATATAGACCGAGTGCTAAAAAGGTTTAGCATGTCGGAATCCAAGAAAGGTTACCTTCCCATCAGGCATGGGATCAACCTTTCAAAGTCAATGTGTCCGCGCACAGAAGACGAGAGGATTTGCATGAACAAGATTCCCTATGCATCCGCGATAGGATCTATCATATATGCTATGTTGTGTACTAGGCCCGATGTATCGTATGCTTTGAGCGTCACAAGCAGATACCAGTCGGATCCAGGAATGGATCATTGGGCGGCTGTTAAGACAATCCTTAAGTACTTAAGAAGAACTAAGGATGTGTTCCTAATATATGGAGAAGGAGATATGGTAATACGTGGGTATAAAGATGCAAGTTTCCAGACAGATAAAGATGACTCCAAATCTCAGTCTGGATACGTATTTACTTTGAATGGAGGCGCAATAAGTTGGAAAAGTTCCAAACAAGACACTGTAGTGGATTCTACCACGGAAGCGGAGTATATCGCAGCTTCGGAAGCAGCAAAGGAAGCAGTCTGGATCAAGAAGTTCGTCTCCGAACTTGGTGTGGTTCCAACCATTGATGAAGCAGTGTCGGTTTACTGCGACGACAATGGAGCTATTGCACAAGCAAAGGAACCAAGGTCTCATCAGCAATCCAAACACGTGCTTCGCCGCTATCATCTGATCAGAGAGATTATAAGTAGGTGTAACGCCCGACCTTATATCTACCCTAAAGGCGGGGTTACGGATCCATACATTCAAATCATTTATCATGTTAAGCATGTATATATGAAATAGAACCATTACAATGCAAGAAGAGTAGTAAGCATGCTTGAGCAAAAACCTATCATTTATCAACATGCATTTACAACATAATAGGAGATCATTAAATTTCGCAATGCACTGATCTAAACATGGTTTGAGCAAGATAGAGCATGGCATGATCTAAACATAACCTTCTGTAAATAATCCAATTAAACACTATAGCAAGGCATCAATAAATAGAAAGGTAGCATGAGTTATCTAACATGACCTAGGTTCCATAACTCTAACTTGACCAACAGTAGAGTAAACATAGTCATCACACAATCAATATCAAGTAATACAACTTGTAATCTTTTAGAGGAAGCAATTTGGATTCTAAACAAAACTGGTAGATAAGAATCCTTCTTTCTTTCCCGAGCCATCACCACACACATCCTCTAGCCTTCCCTCTGCCTCTTCCTTTAGTTCAAGTATTTCTTACCGCTATCTGCAGCATAAGAAAAATAACAGGAACTAGTAAGCAAAACATGCTTAGTAAGAATCCGGGCCTACTCGCAAAACCATATCGATACATCATATCATGTACTCAGTAATCAAGATAGAACAAGATTATAAGCATCATAAGCATCTCATCAAAGCATCATAAACATCACATCAAATATCTCTAAGTACTTTACAGAACCAGACTATCACATAACGAGAAAATAATATGCTTTTCAAAAGGTTCCATATAGGTAAGTACTTAAAAATACAATATCTCCAGGGCCCAGTTGTAGTACCACATCATGCGCGTTCCCTAATAAATTGGGGTAGCGAGCCACCAATCTAATTAGAGCAGGACCCTTCCGTCCTACCAATGCCATGACCTTCAGTTAACATGCACATTGGATTTGTTTAACGACCCCCTTCCGAGTCGGGTACACAACTTTCAAAGTAAAGTAATTTATCATGCAATTACTCATGTATATGCTTAAAGGTACTCCTAATCACATCTTAAAGGGACACACCACTCATCAAGGGTGCTCTTGATCCCCTAGGGACACACCACGCATTCGGGTGCTCTTGATCCCAGTTTCAATAGAGTATCCCTTTTTAAGCATATTATCAAACACATCATGTTCATGTCATAAGAGTGCCCCATGGGCTATAAGACATGCTTTTACACCTAACAAGATAGGTCACATAAATTATACACACATCATATAAGTGGTAGCATGCTTCATGGTTTCATAAAGTACTTCCCAACCCTAGGACTAGGGTTGGCCGAAACTTAAATAAGTGGTAGCATGCTTCATGGTTTCAAATATCCACACAAGCATTTACACAAACACCTTGCCTATACTTATTAAGCATGGATATATCATAAGGAAAATCATACACCCTTAAACCCTAATTCTCCTAGGGTTGGCCGAAACTTGTAGGGTAGGGTAGGCTAGGTTTTTGACATCCAATCTTCACACAAACCTTTACACAAACACTTTATCTACAATACTAATCATGGGAACATAATAGGATAGCAAGCCACACAAAAAACCCTACTTTCCTACCTTTGGCCGAAAGTTATATAGGGTGCCAAACCCTAATTTTGTCTTCTCAAAAATTTGGAAAACAACACACATGTATACCACATTTGTTTAGCATTCATGACATGTATCAAGAAGTAATTCACTTCACAATCCCAAGGAATCCAAGCTTGGCCGAAACCTTGTAGGGTACCAAAACCCTAATTTTTGTTATCACATCATGATGGAAAAATAACATAAATTCATACCCTAAGTTTCTAGGGATATCCTCATGCATCAAGAAGCAACCAAAGCATATTTAAAGGGGGTGGCCGAAAGTTTCATAAAGGAAGGTCTTTGTGATTTTTCAAAAGAATGAAACAAGCACACATTCAATAGCAATTATGCCACAGGCGAGAGGACACTTACATCCTAGCGCTGGATTTTAACCTTCTTAAAATCGTAGGGTACCCTACACTTGAAGGGTATGTAAAAACCTTTTTCTTCCAATCTTTCTCTAAGACTCCTTGGTCTTGGTAGAAAGCAAAGACACTTGGGCTTTCCTCCTTGCGATTGCCCTAGGGTTAGAACCCTTGAATGAGGTTTTCGAAAATGGAAAAAGAGAAGAAGATGATGGAGGTTTCGGTTGGGAGAAGTGAGAAAGAAGAAGAGAAGAAAAGGAAGTTATTCCAACTTCCCTTATTTATACTTTTCTCATGAAAAGACATGTCTCTTCACCCTTACACACTTAACAAGCATGTTCCTTACTCCTTCTACATGAAATATTGCTTGGTTCATTGGTTATGACATGGTGAGTGCAACTAGGAGGTTCAAGGTTCAATCCTTGCTTCCTCCTTTCTAGCTCTTCTTTTTATCACAATTTGCACTAACCCATATCAAAGCCCATTAAGCCAAGCCCATCATGAACTTTAATAATATTTCATGAATCTAATATTTCATGATAATATTTCATGATAATAATATTTCATGAATATAATATTCCATGACAATATTCCATGATAATAACATTTCATGAATATAATATTTCATAATAATGTTTCATGCATATACTATTTCATGATAATAATATTTCATGAATATAATATTCCATGACAATATTCCATGATAATAACATTTCATGAATATAATATTTCATGATAATGTTTCATGCATATACTATTTCATGATAATATTTCATGATAATAATATTTCATGAATATAATATTTCATGCTAACATTTCATGATAATAATATTTCATGGATATAATATTTTACGCATTCATGACATTTCATAGCATGTGATTGCATGAAATTTATATCATTTCATTATAACCATTTTCATACATTGTCATGATTTTACATTGACAAATTTGGGGTGTTACAGTAGGAATGATATACAAATTGAGAAAATTCCCACTGAAAGGAATTTAGCGGATCCTTTAACAAAGGCCTTACCTCAGAGCAAGTTTGAGGGTCATGTTAGAGCTTGTGGTATTGGATACCGTAGCGATTGGCATTAGGCCAAGTGGGAGTTTGTTAGTGATATGAGAGAAGTGTCTTAAGGCAATCGCCATATGATTGTAAAATATTTATTTTAATAAATGATAATTCACTATTTGAGTATACATGCTTGTGTATTTGATTGGGATCTTAAACTCATCTACTGAATGTCCGCAATACAACTCACAGCATAAGAGAATTTGTAATGGGATCACAACTAGTGATTATCTCTAAATGTGCAAATGTGAAGTATTGAAAATATCCCTAGTCGATGAATTGATAAATACGGACACTATCAATTCTGTTGAGACTAGCATGGGTTATTCTCTAATCAGCTGATTCTCACTGGCTGGTGACATTGGGATGTCCGGAGATAAACATAGATGCTAGTTAAGGGAACTAGTTCATTGGAGTGACTAGCTGTAAGACTTCATATGGAATCTATCTATAGAAATGTCAATGAAGTTCTTACTGCGGCTTAAGTGCGATGTTCCTTTGACTTGCGGTGTTCAAGTCATCTTGGTCATGGAGACTTATACTTTAACATCTTAAGCAAGCATCTCCAAGGAGGTGTGGACCCAGGATGATTGGGTATAAGCCGAAGTGCCCGAAGATGTTTGAACAGCCTACAAAGGATTCACCACTCCTTGCGAGGAGATGTATACCCAGGCCTATCGTCGGATTGTTACTCAAAACCTCTTGCCAGAGTATATCATGTTTGGAGTACGAATCTCTTAAATACATGAGAGTAATTAGAAATCCAAAGGACAAGAAAGACATTACTTGGGCTAGGTGTGACATAGTCAGCCTAGTGGGGACTGACACAAATAGACCGTGTCCTGAACCAAGTGGGTATAAGATGGTGAAGGGAATGGGGCACGATTCATTAGAGCTGCTGAAGGGTTTCAGAATAATTTCTTCTGAGGTCAAACCGTTGATCTTTCGATTAATTGGGGATCATGATGTACTACTAGGTGTCACTCATGATCGTTCTATAATTTGTTGATTATAGACGGCCAACATAAATTGAAAGCCTATTTAGTCACACGCACTACGAGTAATTCGAGGGATTTAAAATGAGTTGAAAATTAGATTTTCCGATCAAGAGAAATAAGTCAAATCTGAGTTAATCAGAGGCGCAATGGAAGCTAAAAATGGCTAAGTCTTTTGAAGGCTTTTTGGGCGAATTAAATGAGTTTAATTCGCGTTGGTTCGGCTCGGTTTGGGCCGGCTAAAGAGGGTGCCAACCCTCCTTGGTTGGCCGGCCACCTAAAGGGAGAAAAACCAATTAATTTTGGTTTAATTAATAAAACAAATCTAGCGCGATTTGTTTTATAAATTATGGATAAATAAATTTGTATAAAGAAATTTATATAAATAAATTTATAGAAATTTATTCTTTTTATGGAAGTTAAAATAATCCATGAATTGGTTTATTTTAATTTTATAAAATCAATTATGAATTGATTTTTCCATAATAAGAAAGTTTATAAATTTCTTAAAAATTTATTCCATAATAAAAGGAGAGATTAATTAGTTTTATTATAAAGTTAGTTATAATAAAAATTGGTTTAAACGGAATAATTCATAAGAGAATTTATAGGATAAATTTCTTATGATAATTAATTAGTTTTATTATAAAGTTAGTTATAATAAAATTCATAAGAGAATTTATAGGATAAATTTCTTATGATAACTAATTAGTTTTATTATAAAGTTAGTTATAATAAAACTTGGTTTAAACGGAATAATTCATAAGAGAATTTATAGGATAAATTTCTTATGATAATTAATTAGTTTTATTATAAAGTTAGTTATAATAAAATTCATAAGAGAATTTATAGGATAAATTTCTTATGATAACTAATTAGTTTTATTATAAAGTTAGTTATAATAAAACTTGGTTTAAACGGAATAATTCATAAGAGAATTTATAGGATAAATTTCTTATGATAACTAATTCCGTTAATTCGGTTAAGAGGAGACTTGGCAAGGGAGAAGCAACTATATAAGGAACCATAGGCAAGCCTTGGATTCCTAAGATTTTGATAATCGAAATAGAGCTCTCCCTCTCTCTCTTCTCTTCTCTCCTCCTTCCCCCTCCCTTCCATTAGGGCCGGCGGCCATCCTAGCTCCATTAGGGCCGGCGCCCAACCTACACCAAGGCAAGGTGTTGCCGTGAGCTTCAAGGAGAAGAAGAAACCAACCAAGAAGAAGAAGAAGCGGATCACATCTCCCTCTCTCTCGGAATTCGATTCCGTTACTTCGTTGGTTAGTTTCCTTTTCTTCTCTTGATCTTCTTTGTTGTGCCTATAGAGAATCTAGTAGTTCTCGTCGGCACAAAACTCGTGACTTTGCGAAGTCATGCCGAAGAGAACTCGGCGTGGACGCGAATAGAGGCGGAGCTTCCAAGGGACGCTACGGTTGGATCTCGTCCCTTACTTCGGGTTACGTGAGGTACTTGGTAAATTAGTTTACCTTTCCGCAAAGTTTTATTTTATGATTATGTCAACACACCATAAGATTGCATGCTAGATACGAAGTTAAAATAATTTAGGAAATTATTTTATGCAAATTCTTCCGCTGCACGTAAAAATTTAAAATTTTACGAACTCGTATCCTTGTCGACATGCACCCGGTCCCAACACCTATGCCTCTAGGCAACTGAAGGAACATGAAAGAAACTATCCTACCCATGACTTATAGTTAGCAGCAGTAGTCTTTGCACTGAGAATATGGAGGCACTACCTATATGGAACTCAGTGTAAGGTTTATACAGATCACCAGAGTCTGCGGTATTTCTTCACCCCGAAAGATCTGAATATGAGACAGCGCAGATGGCTCGAATTGGTCAAGGACTATGATTGTGAGATCCTGTACCATCCGAGAAAAGCCAACAAGGTAGCCGATGCTCTCAGTAGAAAATCATGTGCTGCTTTAATATCTTTATCAGCTTTGTCACAACCCTTAGGGGAAGAAATTATGAATTACGGGATTGAAATCATATCAGGACAGCTGCCCACCCTGATGATTGCGCCGACATTGTTCGGCGATATTCTGGAAAAGCAGAATCATGATCCGAGTCTTCAGAGGATCAAGCAAGAGGTTCTCGAAGGCAAGGACGATGGATTTCGAATTTCAGACAGCAGAGTCTTATATCTGCGGGATCGATTATGTGTTCCCGACGACTCCGACTTACGTACAAGAATCCTAGAGGAAGCTCACGGAACACCGTATGCGATGCATCCTGGGTCTACCAAGATGTATCAAGATCTGAAGAGCAAATTTTGGTGGTCTGGTATGAAGCGAGATGTGGCTCACTATGTTAGTATATGTTTGACCTGCCAGAGGGTCAAAGCAGAACACCAGAGGCCTGGAGGAGTTTTGCAACCCCTGTCTATTCCCGAGTGGAAATGGGAAGACATCTCCATGGATTTCATCTCTGGGCTGCCTAGAACGACGAACGGATATGATGGTATATGGGTTATTGTGGACAGGCTAACCAAGTCTGCCCATTTTCTAGCCATCATGATGACTTACTCGGTAGAGCAGTTGGCTCAACTGTACGTCAAGGAAATTATCCGACTGCACGGGGTTCCCAAGACCATTATCTCTGATAGGGATGGTCGATTCACTTCAGATTTTTGGGGACACGTACAGAAGACTCTCGGTACGAAACTGAAATTCAGTACTGCCTTTCACCCCTAGACTGACGGGCAGACTGAAAGAGTAAACCAGATATTAGAGGATATGTTATGAGCTTGTGCCTTGGACTTCAAGGGAAGCTGGTGTCGATACCTGAGCCTGGCAGAGTTTGCTTATAACAACAGTTATCAAGCTACTATCGGGATGGCACCGTACGAAGCACTATACAGAACAAAATGCAGATCTCCTATATGTTGGCTTGAGAGTGGTGAAAAGAAGGAGATGAGACTCCAGACTGAGATTATAGATGAAACCACTCAGGCTATAAAGAATATTCGCCAGAGAATAGAGACTGCTCAGAGTCGGCAGAAAAGTTACGCTGATAAGCGACGCAGACCGCTAGAGTTTGAGGTTGGGGATTCAGTATTCCTGAAAGTGGCCCCTATGAAAGGGGTGATGAGATTCGGAAAGAAAGGGAAGCTGAGTCCGAGATATGTGGGACCGTATCAAATTCTGAAACGGGTAGGCAAAGTGGCCTACGAACTGGAGTTACCGCCAAAAATGTCGGCTATCCACAATGTCTTCCATGTATCAATGCTCAGGAAATGTACCTCTGATGTGAATCAGATGATAGAGCCCCAACCAGTACAAGATCAAGAGAACTTAAGTTCCGAACGCCGACCTATACAGATCTTAGACTGGGAAGTCAAAAAGCTAAGGAACAAGGAAGTACCCTTAGTAAAAGTTCTGTGGCGGAACGAACAATTCGAAGAAGCCACATGTGAACGAGAGGAGGCAATACGATTAAAGTATCCAGAATTATTTTAAAGTTCGGGACGAACTTTTTATAAGGTATGGAGGATTGTAACGCCCCAAAATTTTCCCATATAAAATGTTATGAAATTCATGAAATATTATTAATATTATGAAATATTATTAATATTATGAAATATTATGAATTCATGAAATAATTATTAATATTATGAAATATTATGAATTCATGAAATATTATTAATATTATGAAATTTCATGATGGGCTTGGCTTAATGGGCTTTGATATGGATTAGTTCAAATTGTGATAAAAAGAAGAGGTAAAAAGGAGGAAGCAAGGATTGAACCTTGAACCTCCTGGTTGCACTCACAATGTCATAACCAATGAACCAAGCAATGTTTCTTGTAGAGAGAATAAGAAACATTCTTGTTAAATCGAGGGAAGCGAAGAGACATGTCTTTTCATGATAAGAGTATAAATAAGAAGAGGGAAAAGAAGTTACACTTCTTCTTCTTCTTCTTCTTCCCCACTTCAATTTTCGAAAAGTTAGAGTCTCCTTCTCCCTTTTCATTTTCGAAAAACACAACCCTAGGGTTCTAACCCTAGGGAATTGGAAGGAAGAAGACCCTTTAAGGTTCTTGCCCTCTACTAGGGTCAAGGTTGCTAGAGAAGACTAACAAGGGAAACTCTCATCTTCTTCTTCTTCAAGGGTACCCTAAGGAGTAAGAGAAGGAGAAATTCAAGCGAAAGGATATAAGTATCCCCTCGCCTGCAGTGTAATCGTTATTGTATGATTTGTTAGTGATATGAGAGAAGTGTCCTAAGGCAATCGCCTTATGATTGTAAAACATTTATATTAATAAATGATAATTCACTATTTGAGTATACATGCTTGTGTATTTGATTAGGATCTTAAACTCATCTACTGAATGTCCGAAATACAACTCACAGCATAAGAGAATTTGTGATGAGATCACAACTAGTGATTATCTCTAAATGCGCAAATGTGAAGTATTGAAAATATCCCTAGTCGATGAATTGATAAAAACGGACACCATCAATTCTGTTGAGACTAGCATGGGTTATTCTCTAATCAGCTGATTCTCACTGGCTGGTGACATTGGGATGTCCGGAGATAAACATGGATGCTAGTTAAGGGAACTAGTTCATTGGAGTGACTAGCTGTAAGACTTCATATGGGAATCTACATGTAGATATGTCAATGAAGATCTTACTGCGGCTTAAGTGCGATATTCCTTTGACTTGCGGTGTTCAAGTCATCTTGGTCATGGAGACTTATACTTTGACATCTTAAGCAAGCATCTCCAAGGGGGTGTGGACCCAGGATGATCGGGTATAAGCCGAAGTGCCCGAAGATGTTTGAACAGCCTACAAAGGATTCACCACTCCTTGCGAGGAGATGTATACCCAGGCCTATCGTCGGATTGTTACTCAAAGCCTCTGGCCAGAGCATATCATGTTTAGAGTGAGAGTCTCTAAAATACATGAGAGTAATTAGAAATCCAAAGGACGAGTAAGACATTACTTGGGCTAGGTGTGACGTAGTCAGCCTAGTGGGGACTGACACCATAGACCGTGTCCTGAACCAAGTGGGTATAAGGTGGTGAAGGGAATGGGGCACGATTCATTAGAGCTGCTGAAGGGTTTCAGAATAATTTCTTCTGAGGTCAAACCGTTGATCTTTCGATTAATTGGGGATCATGATGTACTACTAGGTGCCACTCATGATCATTCTATAATTAGTTAAATTATAGACGGCCAACATAAATCGAAAGCCTATTTAGTCACACGCACTACGAGTAATCCGAGGGATTTAAAATGAGTTGAAAATTGGATTTTCCGATCAAGAGAAATAAGTCGAATCTGAGTTAGTCAGAGGCGCAATGGAAGCTAAAAAATGGCTAAGTCTTTTGAAGGCTTTTTTGGGCGAATTAAATGAGTTTAATTTGCGGCGGTTCGGGTTGGTTTTGGCCGGCCAAAGAGGGTGTTAAACCCTCTTTGGTGGCCGGCCAAATAGAGGAGAATAAACCAATTTAATTGGTTTAATTAATTAAATAAATCTAGTACGATTTATTTTATAAATTATGGATAAATAAATTTGTATAAAGAAATTTATATAAATAAAATTTATAGAAATTTATTCTTTTATGGAAGATTAAAATAATCCATGAATTGGGTTTATTTTAATTTTATAAAATCAATTATGAATTGATTTATCCATAATAAGAAAGTTTATAAATTTCTTATAAAATTTATTCCATAATTTAAAGAGAAGAAGAATTAATTTTTATTATAAATTAGTTTATAATAAAGACTTGGTTTAAACGGAATTAATTCATAAGAATTTATAGGATAAATTTCTTATAATAAATAATTAGTTTTATTATAAAGTTAGTTATAATAAAATTCATAAGAGAATTTATAGGATAAATCTCTTATGATAACTAATTTGTTTTATTATAAATTGTTTATAATAAGACTAGGCTTAAAAGGAATAAGCAATAAGAAAATTTATAAGATAAATTTCTTATAACTAATTCCGTTAATTCGGTTTAGAGGGAGACTTAGCAAAGGAGTTGCTACTATATAAAGGAACCAAAGGCTAGCCCTTAATTCCAATCAACTAATTAAGAGATTAATTATTCTCTCCCTCTCTCTCTTAATCTCTTCTCTTCTCCTCCCCTCTCCTCCCTTAGGGCCGGCGCCCACAAGGAGACCTAGGGCCGGCGCAACCCTCTCCTCCCCTTGAGGTTGGCGTGAGCTTTCAAGAAGAAGGAGAACTCGAACACGAAGAAGAAGAAGCTGATAGAGACTCCTCTCTTCCCGGAATTCGATTCTGTTACTTCGTTGGTTAGTTTTCCTAATTTTTCTCTTAACCTTCTAGTTGTGCCTTCCGAGAATCTAGTAGTTCTCGTCGGCACAAAACTCGTGACTTTGCGAAGTCATCCCGAAGAGAACTCGGCGTGGACGCGAATATAGGCGAAGCTTCCAAGGGACGCTACGGTTGGATCTCGTCCCTTCCTTCGAGATACGCGAGGTATAAAAGTAAATTAGTTTACTTTTCCGCAAAATTTTATTTTATGATTATGTCAACACACCATAAGGTTGCATGCTAGATACGAAGTTAAAATAATTTAGAAAATTATTTTATGCAAACTCTTCCGCTGCACGTAAAAATTTTAAATTTTACGAACTCGTATCCTTGTCGACATGCACCCGGTCCCAACAGTGGTATCAGAGCCGGTTAGTGTTCGACATAATCAAATAATTGTTTTGTGGAAAACTTTGTCATGATCTCAATTTCGAAAAAAAATTTTCAATTATGGAAACTTTCAAATTATAATAAATTTTAGATTTAGGAATTTCAAAGTTTGGAAATCCTCATGAAATTTCACAAACGTTTGAAATTTTCTATTTTCTGAAATTTTATAATAATTTCGAAATTTTTTCATATTTGGAAACTTTCCAATTTTGGAAATTTTTCTATTTTAGAAATTTTCTAATTTTGGAAATATGTAAGTTTTCTTTGTACCGGAAACTTGCAATTATTCTGAAAATCAATTTTCGAAATCTCGCAATTTTGGGCACTTTCTTTTAAGAAAGTCTAGACAAATTCATGGACAGTTAATTGACAATTAAATTTGAATTGGTTTTTAAATTGACAACAAAATTCTTTATTTTGGATTGAGCCTCGGGGAGCCGTCCAATTTAAAGTTAGTTGTTGTAATTTAATTTCCCAATTTTTAATTGAAATTGTCATGTTTAATTGGATTGAGCCTCGGGGAGCCGTCCAATTGGATTTACAACACATTACTTTTCTTTGGGTATCTGAGCCTCGGGGAGCCACCCTTAGAAAACAATTTATTGTAATTAATTAAATCCATGAATAAAATATGTTTAAGAGGTGATGCTCTTACATATTGTTGTCTCCAAAATTAATTAGGAAAATGGTTTCCTATAGAGTTTCTTAAATGAGATTTTCATGAAAATAATATGTAGTTGAATTAAGGGATTTGTCTCTTAATTTAACAAAATTTGATTTAGAGAAATCAAAGTCTTGAACATATTATTTCCGAAATTAGTTATGACAATTTAGGAAATTGTTTCCCAAAACAATTCCTTTAATAAAGTATGAAATTATGATTAGGAAATTCGGTTCCTAATTTAATTCATGAGACTTGATAAATTAAGTCACATACATACTTTATTAAGGAAATCGTTAGTCATGACATTATTTTATGTCATGAATGTGCTTAAAAAGAATGAGACCCAAAACCCCTTACAAAATATTAAGGCCAACACCTTCCATTAATATGGTTAGAATCGGAGTTTTGTTTCTCGCTTGGGTTGATGGACACATCCATGCCCGACTTGAACCTCAACATGTTCAAACCATGGAATTAGTTTATGAATAATATAGTTCGAGTCAGAGGTCAATCATTAATTTTGGTTGTTGGACACATCCAAGCCTGACTAAGCGGTTGAATGAGCTCCAACCATGTTAAAACTATTTCTTGATTAATGGGTCAGCCTTAAGCTTGGAGCATCGATTTGTTGTGCCACAGCCAAGGTCGATGTAAAGAGAGGTGCAGTTGGGTGCTATGTATAATGATACATACTTGTTAATGAGTTAACAACCCAATGATTTATGCAAACATTCAATTAGTTGATAGCATAATGTGATAGTTACATATATGTGATGTGTAATCGGTATAATTACCTACCTTCATAGCTAAGAAAAACTTGATGGCCACAGCCATGGTGGATCTTATCTATGGTTGGATATCAACCTATTTGGAGATGTTCCTACGATCTCCCGAATTGATAATAAGGGTGATTCAATTCGTAAAATAAATAGGATTTAATTTATGTATGTTGATACATTCTTAAACAATCTTCTCACATAATCTCAATTTGTATTTCTAAGATAATCACTCGATCATGTCTCACCTAAAATTGCGTTCCATTTTGGACACCAATAAACTGACTGGGCCGAACATCATGGACTGGCTTCGAAACCTGAGGATAGTCCTCAAGGCAGAAAAGCCTGCTAATGTCCTTGAAGATCAACTCCCCAAACGTCCTTCTGAAAATGCAACTCCAGACCAGTTTCCTGAGTTGCTCAACCTGCTGAAGACTGTAGAGCCTTCTGTAAAGCAGGATCAGAAGATGATACTGTTAGTTGGTTCCTCAAAGAAAGGTTCTAAGAGGAAGCCCAAAGAACAGAATAAGGGAAAGAAGAAAAAGGCCAAAAAGACTGAAAAGCCAAAAGGCACTTGCCATCATTGTGGCAAGGAGGTCACTGGCGAAGAAACTGCAAGATTTATCTTGAGTCCTTGAAGAAGAAGGCATCCGATGCCCCATCCTCTTCAAGTATCTTCGTTATTGAATGTCACTCTATTTCCTCAAAACAGTACTTGATACTGGGTGTAGCTCACATATATGTAATGACATAAAGGGCTAAGGAATAGAAGAAGACTCGTCAAGGGAGA
>JAGFNQ010004151.1:117841-148854 GCA_024364735.1 Boesenbergia rotunda | reverse complement strand
TTCATGGCTTCAAGCCACTTATCCCTTTCTGAATTTTTCAGAATATCTTCATAACTGATAGGTTCGTCATTGTTAATGAGTAACACGTCGTTCAATTCACTTATGAGAAATCCGTATCTCTCTGGAATATTGCGTGTCCTCTCAGACCTACGAAGAAGTGGTGTCGTTTTAGGTTCAACTGATAGCTCATCATTATGAGTTATTGGTTGTGGGTCTAGACTAGGTGTCTCTGTAATGTCTATTGGAGTTCTTGAACTTCTTCAAGTTCAATGCTACTCCCACTGTTTTCTTGTAAAAGAAATTCTTTTTCTAGAAATACAGCATACCTTGAAACAAACACCTTTTGTTCCAAGGGATGATAGAATTGGTAACCCTTCGTTTCCTTAGGTATCCAATAAATAGACATTTATCAGACTTAGCATCCAATTTATCTGATACAGTCCGCTTTACATAAGCAGGACAACCCCATATCTTTAGGTGAGATAAATGAGGTTTCTTACTATTCCACGTCTCATATGGAGTAGTAGAGACTACCTTGATCGGGACTCTGTTTAGCAAGTAAACAGCTGTCTTAAGCGCATAGCCCCAAAAGGATTTTGGAAGAGTTGCCATGATTCATCATAGATCTAACCATGTCCATCAAGGTTCGGTTACGTCTCTCAGATACACCATTATGCTATGGTGTATATGACGGAGTCCATTGAGACAATATCCCATTGTCCCTAAGATAATCTTGAAACTCTTGACTTAAGTATTCACCACCCCGATCGGATCGAAGTATCTTAATACTTTTGCCAAGCTGTTTCTCTACTTCACTTCTGAACTCTTTGAATTTCTCAAAAGCTTCAGATTTGTGTTTCATTAAGAACACATACCCAAATCGTGAGTGATCATCGATAAAGGTAATGAAGTAGCTATATCCTCCTTGTGCAAGAGTTGACATTGGTCCACATATATCAGTATGTATTAGACCAAGCAATTCTCCCACTGGTTTATCTTTTTCGGAAAAGGGTAATTTGGTCATCTTGCCTTTTAAGCATGATTCGCATGTATCAAATGAACCAGGTTCAAATGATTCCAGAATTCCACATCGGTGTAATTTGGTCATGTGTTTCTTGCTTACATGGCCAAGACGACAATGCCACGTATAGGAGTTATTTGATTATCTATTTGAGCACGTTTGTTGCTAACTTCGATATGAAAACGTCACCGGATAAATCTAACGTGTAGATTCCATTGCATAAAGTTTCGGTCCCATAAAGAACACCATTTAAAGTTATGTAACAGCAATTGTTACTAAAAGTTAAATGGTAACCCTTTTCATTCAAGCATGAAATAGATACAATGTTCTTTATTAACGAAGGAACAAAATAACAATTATCCAATTCTACTACAAGTCCAGTAGGGAGCTTTAGCAAATATGTTCCGATGGCAATAGCAGCAATCTTTGCTCCATTTCCAACTCGCAAATTCGCTTCTCCCTTGACGAGTCTTCTTCTATTCCTTAGCCCGTGTATGTCATTACATATATGTGAGCTACACCCAGTATCAAGTACCCAGGTGTACGAGGAAATAGAGTGACATTCAATAACGAAGATGCCTGAAGAGGATGGGGCAACAGATGCCTTCTTCTTCAAGGACTCAAGATAAACCTTGCAGTTTCTTCGCCAGTGGCCCTCCTTGCCGTAGTGATGGCAAGTGCCTTTTGGCCTTAGTTAACTTATTGGTGTCTAAAATGGAACGCAAATTCAGAGAACACATGATCAGGTGATTATCCTAGAAATACAAATTGAGATTATGTGATGAGAATGATAAAGAATGCATCAATATACATTAATTAAATCCTATTTATTTTCGAATTGAATAACCCTTTTTATCAATTCGGGAGATCGTAGGAACATCTCCAAATAGGTTGATATCCAACCATAGTTATGAACAACCATGGCTGGAGTCCATCAAGTTATTCTTAGCTATGAAGGTAGGTAATTATACCGATTACATATTACACATATGTAACTATCACATTATGCTATCAACTAATTGAATGTTTGCATATATCATTGGGTTGTTAACTCATTAACAAGTATGCAACAATATACATAGCACCCAACTGCACCTCTCTTTACATCGACCTTGGCTGTGGCACAACAAATCGATGCTCCAAGCTTAAGGCTGACCCATTAATCAAGAAATAGTTTTAATATGGTTGGAGCTCATTCAATCATTTAGTCAGGCTTGGATGTGTCCAACAACCAAAACTAAGGATTGACCTCTAACTCCAACTATATTAATCATAAACTAATTCCATGGTTTGAACATATTGAAGTTCAAGCCGGGCATGGATGTGTCCATCAACCCAAACGAGAAACAAAACTCCGGTTCTAACCATATTAATGGAAGGTGTTGGCCTTAATATTTTGTAAGGGGTTTTGGGTCTTATCTTTTTTCTTTTAAGCACATTCATGACATATAATTATGTCATGTACTAACGATTTCCTTAATAAAGTATGTATTTGACTTAATTTATCAAGTCTCATTAATTGAATTAGGAACCGGATTTCCTAATTCTAATTTCATACTTTATTCAAGGAATTGTTTTGGGAAACAATTTCCTAAATTATCATAATCAATTTCGGAAATAATATATTTAAGACTTTGATTTCTCTAAATCAAATCTTATTAAATTAAGAGACAGATTCCCTTAATTCAACCACATATTATTTTCATGAAAATCTTATTTAAGGAAATATACTCTATAGGAAATAATTTTCCTAATTAATTTTGGAGACAATAATATGTAAGAGCATCACCTCATAAATCAAATAAGAAAATTATCGTTTGAGAATCACCTCAAAATATTCAAGATTTGATCACATATTTTATTTATGAAAAATTAATATCAATAACTTAATTTGGACGGCTGCCAATCCAAAAAAAAAAAAATTGGACGGCTCCCGAGGCTCAATCCAAATTAAACATTTGCAGTTTAAATTCAATTTAGAAAATTTAATTATAACAACTAACTTTAAATTGGACGGCTCCCCGAGGCTCAATCCAAAATAAAGAATTTTGTAAATAATTTAATTTCCAATTATGAATTTAAATGTCAATTAATATTCCATAATTTGTCTAGACTTTTTTGAAAGAATGTGCCCAAAATTGCGAGCTTTCCATAAATGGAAAGTTTCCAAAAATAAAATGTTTTCAGAATAATTGTAAGTTTCTGGTACAAAGAAAACTTACATATTTCCAAAATTAAAAAATTTCCAAAATAGAAAATTTCTAAAATTGGAAAGTTTCCAAAAATGAAAAGTTTTCACAATTATCATAAAATTTCAGAAACAGAGGTATTTCAAAAGTTTGCGAAATTTCATGAGGATTTCCAAACCTTGAAATTCCTAAATCGGAAATTTACAATAATTGGAAAGTTTTCATAATTGGAAAATTTTTCAAAATTGAGATCATGACAAAGTTTTCCGCAAAACAATTATATGATTATGTCGAACACTAACCGGCTCTGATACCACTGTTGGGACCAGGTGCATGTTGACATGGATACGGGTTCATAATTTTAAAATTAATTACGTGCAGCGGAAGGTTTAGCATAAATAATTTCTCAAATTATTTAACCACACATCTAAGCATGCAACCTTATGTTGTGTAGACATGATCATATATTTAAAATTTTGCAGAAACGTAAACTAATTTACGTATTACCTCGCGTAACTCGAAGGAAAGGACGAGATCCAACGTAAGCGTCCCTCGGAAGCTCCGCCTCTATTCGCGTCCACGCCGAGTATCTTCGGGATGACTTCGCAAAGCCACGAGTTTCGTGTTCTCGAGAACTACTAGATTCTCCGAGAACACGACAGGAAAACCAAGAGAGAAGTAATCACATCGGAAAAACTCACTACCAAGGTTGGCCGGAATCTCAATTCCGGCGAGAAGGAGGAAGATGACTTGCGCCCAATCCCAAGGTGATGATGGCCGGAGAGGAAGATCGTCCCAACGGAAAAACTTCGTCGCCTCGGTGCTTCTCCTTGTGCTCACGGCAAGAAGAAGGGAGAAGAAGCTTGTGGCCGGCCAAGAGGAAGAAGGGAGGAGAGGGAGAGAGCCCAGGCAAGAATACTTCGATTGATTTCCAAGCCTTGCCTTGGGTCCTTTATATAGTGGCCTCTCAACCGCAAGTCTCCTTTTTTCTTATGGAATAAATTTTCTATGACTTATTCCATCATGCCAAGTTTTATCATATTTTAATTCATGATAAAAAACCGACCAAGTCTCCTTTTTTCTTATGGAATAAATTTTCTTATCATGGTAAATCAATCCATGATTGATTTTATAAAATAAAATAAACCAATCCATGATTCATTTTAATTTCCATGAAAAATAAACCAAACCTTGGTTTATTATATAAAAATTTATATCATCCATAATTTTATAAAACAAACCTCACAATTGGTTTATTTTATAAATTGAACCAAAAACTTGGTTCTCTCCCTTTGTTGTGGCCGGACCAAGCAAAGAGGGTGGAGACCCTCTTTGGCCGGCCCATCCAAGCCATGCCCCAATGAATTAAACTCATTTAATTCATCTATTAAGTCTTCAAAAGACTTAGCAATTTTACGCTTCCGATGCGTCTCTAAAAAATTCAGATTCGACTTATCGTTTGGCTCAACCAAACCTAATCTCTCTTGATTGGAAAATCCAATTTTTAACTCATTTTAAATCCCTCGGATTACTCATAGTGCGTGTGACTAAATAGGCTTTCGATTTATGTTGGCCGTCTATAATTAACCAATTATAGAACGATCATGAGTGGCACCTAGTAGTACATCATGATCCTCAATTAATCGAAAGATCAACGGTTGACCTCAGAAACTATTCTGAAACCCTTCAGCAGCTATAATGAATCGTGCCCCATTCCCTTCACCATCTTATACCCATTTGGTTCAGGACATGGTCTATGTGTGTCAGTCCCCACTAGGCTGACTACGTCATACCTATCCCAAGTAACGTTTTCTCGTCCTACAGATTCTAATTACTCTCATATATTTAAGAGATTCATACTCTGAACATGTCATGCTCTGGCCAGAGGCTTCGAGTAACAATCCGACGATAGGCCTTGGGTATACATCTCCTCGCAAGGAGTGGTGAATCCTTTGTAGGCTGTTCAAACATCTTCGGGCACTTCGGCTTATACCCAATCATCCTGGGTCCACACTTCCTTAGAGATGCTTGCTTAAAATGTCAAAGTATAAGTCTCCATGACCAATATGACTTGAACACCGCAAGTCAAAGGAACATCGCACTTAAGCTGCAGTAAGAACTTCATTGACATATCTATATATAAACTACCATATGAAGTTTTACAGCCAGTCACTCCAATGAACTAGTTCCCTTAACTAGCATTCATGTTTATCTCCGGACATCCCAATGTCACCAGCCAGTGAGAATCAGCCGATTAGAGAATAACCCATGCTAGTCTCAACAGAATTGATAGTGTCCGTATTTATCAATTCATCGACTAGGGACAATTTCAATACTTCACAATTGCACATGTAGAGATAATCACTAGTTGTGAATTCATCACAAATTCTCTCATGCTGTGAATTGTATTGCGGACATTCAGTAAATGAGTTTAAGATCTCAATCAAATACATAAACATGTATACTCAAATAGTGAATATTCATTTATTAAAATAAATGATTACAATCATAAGGCGATTCCTTAGGACACTTTTCTCATATCACTAACAGGGCTAACATAACTCAAGGCCAAAGTAGCTGCCCACACCGAGTAGTTGGCATCAACGTTGCACGAGTTGGATAAGGCAGGGGGTGCATCCCAGGAAGCTAAGGCAACCTCCCTTAAGGGGCAAGTGGCCAAGATTTGAGCTCGTGCCAAAACCCTAGAGTGCAAGCTGTCTCGTAGAAGAAACGGTGAAGGAAGGCATCCGTCGAGCTAGAGGCGGGAAAGGTCAAGTGAGAGATTTGGAGGGTGAGATGGAAGCCCTAAAGGCTGAGCTAGAAGGCCATAAGGTCGAGCTGGAAGGCCGAGCTAGAAAGCAAGAAGGTGGTGCTTGAGAGATACAAGGCTAGAGAAGAAGGTTGGTGAGCCGATGAAAAATAAGAATTCTTGAAGTCTAAGAAATTCTTGGAATTGTTTTCTTGTTGCACCGTCAAGATTCTCTCAGCTGAGGAGCCTCCACTCAACTTTGAGGTACCTTGAGCATTGTTTATCCTAGGTTGATTTTTTGTAATTCAAACCTATAAAACATGTTAGTCCAACTAGCAAAAAAATATCTTGTAAAATAGAGTTAGCACATGACAAATCAGATGAAATAATATTATGAATTAGATCCTATTTATACCAAGACTAGGATCTAGTCAAGGTCTCAATTTAGATTTCCGAAATAGATCTGAGTTAGACTAGCACCTATAGTCCTACTAGGACTCGTCCTCATTGGATCTCTCTCCTTAACACTTACCTCTACTTATCAATTGCAAACTTAATTAACTCTGATCTCTTGACCCACCAGATTTTCCAGCCAGATGTCCCATCTAGACTTTAGCCAATTGTCAGGTCCCGCCGATCCAACTAAACTTTCTGCCATATATCAACCTATCTGGGTTTTCTGCCAGTTATCAAGTCCTCTAAACCTAACTAAACATTAGCCCGATGTTAGGTCTTATCAAGCCTTTTTGTCCTTTACACTTGGTAAATAGATTATAATACACAACATCTAACTTTAACCTTTTATAAAATATCAAAACCTGATTTTGAATATTGGTGCTAACTACACCAACACCTCTATCAAGTTTGGAAAGTAGGACTCTTTATGACAAACACTCCTTTGATTTTCCTGAGCTTGTGGAAAGTTGTTTAGGGCATCCCCTAGGAAGAGCTTGCAGATCGAGAGTAGTTTTGTTTTTCCTCCATTTTGTAATACCTGTGTATTATAATCAACTCTTTGAAAAAATGGAATGAAAGTTGCCTTTGGGATTTGCTAAATAATTATTGAGAATTTTAAGCGGAGGGCAAGAGTCGGACACCCCGAGTTGAGAGCTATTTTGCACCAACATGGGGTGTTGGTCACTAGACACTTGAGTCCTTAACCTAGTAGATTAGAAGAGGGTCGGAGGTCGACGGATTTTCAGTTTGGGCTCAAGTGTATTTGTTGAGCCCTGAAAAGGAAAATTGCTAATAAATGCCTCAATCCGAGACTAAGTGAATTTGTTGAGCCCTGAAAAGGATAATTGCTAATGGACGTTTCAGTCTGAGATTGAGTAAATTTATTGATCCTTGAAAAGGACAATTGCTAATGGATGTCTCAATCTGAGACCGAGTGAATTTGTTGAGCCCTGAAATGGACAATTGCTGATGGATGCCTCGGGCTAAGTGAATTTTTCTTTTGTAGGGACACGTGAATTTAAAAGGATAGGCTTTTGTTGATAAAGTAGGTAGACATATACATAGTTTATGTACTTTCTTGTCATAAGATAAAATATGAAAATATGAAGGGTACATGAGGTCTTTAGGTTCGATAAGGTCAATGATGAACATCGTTCCACAGTCGGCCCAACTACTTTCCATTCAAGTCTTCTAGGTAATAAGCTCTTGAGCTCAACTTGTGACTGACTAGAAAGGGTCCTCCCCATTAAGGATCTAGTTTTCCCACATCTCCCATAGGCTTGACCTTCTTTTAGGCGAAGTCACCAACTAGAAAGGTGTGGGGGATGACTCTTCTGTTGCATGTCTGGCACATTCATGACGATACGCTATTATTTAAGTGGTTGTCTTTTCTTGAGTCTTACTTATCAGGTCGACCTCAAGAAGTCACTTGTTGGGATTGTCAAGGTCGTAAGCTCTTACTTGAGCAAACTCTATGTCGATCTTGACTAGAATGAGTGCTTTGCCTCCGTAGACTAGATGAAAATGTGTCATCCATATGCTCTCTCGAGGAGTTATTCGGTAGGACCAGAGGATGTTCAACAACTCTTCCACCCAACTATCATTGATATGGTCAAGTTTGAATTTGAGACCTCAGATAATCTCCCAATTGTTATCCTCCACTTGCTCGTTGCTCTAAGAGTAGACAACGGAGACAAAAGCCTACTAAATGCTGAAGGCCTCACACCATTCCTTGAGTATACATCCCTGAAACTGTCGATCATTGTCAGAGATCAATTTGTGAGGAAGGCCATATCGAAAGATGATGTTCTTCCATAGGTATTTGAGCATTGCCTCTTCCATGATTCAAGACATGGGCTCAATCTCGACCTACATGAAGAAGTAGTAGACCACCACCAAGATGAACTTCTTCTAATTTGGTCTTGTCGGAAAGGGGCTGGCGATATTCATCCCCATTGATTAAAGGGGAAGGAAGTGGTGAATGTTTTCAAAAACTTTGTCGGACGTCGAGAGAGGTTTTGGTGCCCCCAACACACACACACACATAATTTCCGCAGTTACCTTAATGAATCTCTTACATGATGTACTTAACATCCAAGGCCGAGGCATCTAAGGAGCGGACACAAGGAGACTCTCTTACACAAGTTATCTCCAACCAAAGTGAAAATCATGTTGCCCATATTTTGAGAAGTCCAACCTGCTTTAGGTTGTCTAGCAGGGTCTCTTGCTACAAGAAGGAGATAAAAGGAATCTGCCAATCAACTGAGGTACCAAGGTGCAGGTACTCGGTCAACTTGCATGACAACTAAACTAGAGCGATCAAGTCATCTAAAGTCCATGTAGCCAAAGCACTAGTCATCTTGACGAGCTCGTCTGTCTTTTGGTTCTCTACCTGAGGGATCTTTTGAAGAAAAACCTCCTGAAATTCAACCTTCATCTTTTCGAAGATCTTTGTGTAGTGTGCAAGCTGATCACTCCTAGTCTCAAAGGTCATTTCTAGTTGTGTGGTCAATTGGGAGTCAGAGTGAATGATCACACAGGAGGCACCTACTTGTTAGGATGTTCGGAGTCCCACCAACAATGCCTCATACTCGAACTAAGTATTGGAGGCTCGAAAGCTTAGTCGGATAACTAACTATAACACATCTTCCCAGTGTGTAATCTGAAGGGATCTATAGGTAAAAATATTTAAAATCATAGTGGAAATAAGATCCCTCGAGCGATCCATGTGAAAGAAAAACTCATACAAAGTGATCTACAATTCCTATCTTATAGGAATACCTTTGTCGCGTGCCCTTCGCTTATCCCACTAGTCCTTTATTTCGCTGGATCTCTTACACGTTCAAGTGCTCATGCCACTATGCGTATCCATACGAACACGATCTACGCCTCGGAGAGGAACCACCTTAGTTATGCTAGCAACTTGGGATGATTCACAAAGCACAAGAACCTCCACTAGAGAGTTATGGACAAGGAGGAAGAAAGAAGAGGAAGAGAGATGCACCCTCTAGCCTTTGACAAGGGGGGGGGGGTATTTTATACACATCTAATGAATACCAAAGGTCTATGTCCCTTGAGCTCCTCTCATCTTAATGCTAATAAAACCCAATGAATACCAAGCCTCTTGGTATTCCTTGAGACTCTTAATATTCTATTCATCTAATGAATAGAATGTCTCTTAGCCTTCCTCTTAAATAATATTTTATTAAACCCTTTAATGAATATTATCCATAATTAAGTGGTTGAGTCTAATCTAGTTGAGTCTAACTCAAATTAGACTCAATCCCATAATCTAATTGGAATCACTTGAGTCTAACTCAATTAATCCAATTCGAATCAAATCTTAGTCAAACCAAGATCAGTTAATCTCCGAAGCATCGTATCCTTAGTATGTGACCCAATAAGTTCTCGTAACGTTGGCAATGTGTCTAAACCACTTTAGACACATAAGCAATGAGCGACATCTAGCAATGCATCATTGTTACCCAAGTAACAAGAAAAGTCGAGATTCGACTTAACCTCAGTGACTACGATAATGTATGACCTTGTCCTTCTATCCTCGATATCTAGATTGACCAATGAGGCATAGACCATATCATCCTCAGTCAATCTTGTGTTTCTTGATCCCCGAGTAGACTCACACAAACAAATGAGCTCAATATCTCATATTGACTCATTTGAGCATGGTTATGCGTTTTACTAGTCCTACTCGATCAAGGGGCCCACATATATCACTCCCGTCATATGGGAGGGATAGATCCCATCTACATCACTCACATCCCTCCGCATAATTCATTACATACCCAGTGATTGCCTTTATAGTCCACCCTGTTACGGGTGACGTTTGACGATACCAAAGTACATAAATCCTTATGTAGGGAACCGTAGTGACTTCAGGTCTAAGGACTATTCATACCAATAGTCACATGAGAAAGTTTATGACACTCATATGATAATCTATGAAACTTTCTCATGGCGGGTCATTCAGTACACATTCTCCAATGTATACTCATGTGTCAACTTGATATCACATATCCATGACTTGTGAGCTCAAGTCATCAGTTGACCTACATGCTAGTCTCCATGCATTAATATTGTCCTTGAATATTAATGCTTGACTAGGAATGGTTTAGTGTAGTGTTCTTTACATTATCTCACTGTCCATTCAACCAATCGATATAATGTAGATAAGAACCTACTACCCAAGGACATTATTATCCTTAGTTATTTGACACAAATACAAAGTAAGTATAATAACCAAAATGCCTTTATTAATAATAGAATATGATACAAAATGTCCCTAGTCAATCATCACATAATTGGCTCTAGGGCTCCTACTAACAATCTCCCACTAGCACTAGTGTCAATCACTGTAATATCTAATACCCAGTGATCTAGTATGACCATCATGCTTCTTTTGTGCCAAAGCCTTGGTCAAAGGATTCGCGATGTTAGCCTCAGTGGGTACTCTGCATATCCTCACATCTCCTCTATCGATGATCTCTCTAATGAGATGGATGCGCCGTAGTATATGTTTGGTCCGCTGATGTAACCGAGGTTCCTTAGAATGTGCAATAGCCCCATTGTTGTCACAATAGAGGTCTATCGGGTCCACAATGCTAGGAATCACACCAAGCTCTGCAATGAACTTCCGGATCTAAACAGCCTCTTTTGCCGCCTCAGACGCGGCAATATACTCGGCCTCTGTTGTAGAATCTACGACTGTGTCCTGCTTCGAACTCTTCCAGCTTACAGCGCCACCATTCAAGCAAAATACATACCCTGACTATGATCTAAAATCATCCCTGTCTGTTTGGAAGCTTGCGTCACTGTAACCCTTTACAGCTAGCTCCTCATCGCCTCCAAATATTAAGAAATATTCTTTCGTCCTTCGTAAGTACTTAAGAATATTCTTGACAGCTGTCCAGTGACTTTCACCTGGATCTAACTGGTACCTGCTCGTCATGCACAAAGCATACGAGACATCTGGTCGAGTACAAAGCATGGAGTACATGATAGACCCTATAGAGGATGCATAAGGGATCTGATCCATATGGTCTCTCTCCTCCTTAGAAGAGGGACCTTGAGTCTTCGAAAGATTCACACCATGTGACATTGGCAGAAATCCCTTCTTGGAATTCTGCATGGCAAAACGATTAAGCACCTTGTCAATATATGTACTCTGACTTAAGCCAAGCAATCTCTTAGATCTATCTCTATAGATCTTGATGCCTAGGATATAGGCTACTTCACCTAAGTCTTTAATTGAGAAACAATTCCCTAGCCACGTCTTCACAGACTGTAGTGAAGGGATATCATTCCCAATGAGGAGTATGTCATCTACATACAAGATCAGGAAGACAACTGTGCTCCCACTAACCCTCTTGTAGACACAGGGTTCATCTTCATTCTTGATGAAACCAAACGCTTTGCTTGCATCATCGAATCGAAGATTCCAGCTTCGAGAAGCTTGCTTTAGCCCATAAATGGACCTTTGCAATTTACATACCTTTCCAGCATGCTCTGGATCTACAAAACCCTCAGGTTGTGTTATGTACACATTGTTGATGCAGTCTGACCTTGATTGTTGTTTTGGTTTTGACATCGATTTTAGTTTAGGTTGATGAGATGATTGGGATTAAGTCTTGGTCGTAGACTAGGCATACCTAGTGGGACTAGGTTTGATGAAATCCCTAACCTGGAGGGTTAGGTGTGGAAAAGTCCTAGCTTGGAGGGCTAGGTATGAAAATTCCGAACCTGGAGGGTTAGGTGTGGAAAAGTCCTAGCCTGGAGGGCTAGGTGGATGAAATCTTGGCTTGGAGGGTCAGGTCCTAGCCTGGAGGGCTAGGTGGATGAAATCCTGGCTTGGAGGGTCAGGTCCTAGCCTGGAGGGCTAGGTGGATGAAATTCTGGTTTGGAGGGTCAGGTCCTAGCTTGGAGGGCTAGGTTGAAGTCCTGGTGAGTGAGACTGGGCATGGAGTCTTGGTCCGGGGGACCAAGCACGAGTCAGAGAAGGGCTGGAGGCTTGTTCTCATGACTTGGAATGGATTCAGCCTTGCCTGGATCGGTCTGGTGACCAATCAGGGAAGTTGGCACGGTGTTCCCTCGTGGATCGGTCTGGTGACCGATCCAGCGATGACTGATCGGTCTGGTGACCGATTAGGGAGCACACAGTGACCTTGTTGGACTACTGATCGACTCCTGATCGGTCTGGTGACCGATCAGGGAGCATACAGTTCACTCACTGCTTGGCTCCTGATCCGTCTGGTGACCGATCAGGGAGCATACAGTGGGTTTTGGAAACCCTACTACTCTGCTCCTGATCGGTCTGGTGACCGATCAAAGATACTGTTCGGATTGTTTTGGTGAACGATCAAACGTTACGGACTTCTCACTATAACCGATCAGGTTGGAGCCTGATCGGTCGGAGGGTGGCCTGATTGCTCACCAGTCCGATCAGGCCACACCCTGATCGGTCTGGGGACCGATCAGGAGGTTTGGACTGCGAAGCTGGGAAATCACCCTGTAAAGGGGTGGATCAGTCTAGTGACCGATCCACTACTCGGGAACGGTCTGGTGACCGATCACGAAGGAGTCGCGATTTCTGATTGCACGTTAGGGACCGATCAGGTTGGAGCCTGATCGGTCTGAGCCCATCTTGATCGGTCTGGTGACCGATTAGGAGTCACCCTGATCAGTCCGGTGACCGATCAGTAGCTGACAGCTTTATTTCAAAAACGGTGTCAGACGTCTGATTGCGTTTCGATTTCGTTTTGATTTTCTCTGCTATTACTGATGTAACTTTGATTTCATTTGCTAAACCTCTGATTAAGTGTGCAAATGACAGAGATGGATTCAAACACTCAAGGAGGGTCAATAGGAGTCTTTCCTTGGAGCAGGTTTGTTTGTTTCTCCTTCTTAGGTCACGATGGATGGCGCGGGCTTGCAACGGTAGGAAGCTGACGAACTGACCTGGGCTTGGATGGAGAATTCAGTGAGTCCAGAGGTGGTCAGGATAGCTGAGGCTATTGCAGAGAAGTTGGTGAGCAGCTGGGAGCTGCAGAGACGCGCCTGGGACCTGGGATCAGTGAGCAGAGACTTAAGGGCTTGGTGGCTAAGAAGTCTCAACAACTTTGATCAAACTGTGTGGTTGGCTACAACACTTGTGTTCTTGTGACAACTTTGATCCATCTCTTGAGCAAGCAACTGTGATTCTTGAGCAACCATCTATTACATGAGCACTTGGGAAGAAACAAGGAGCTTGGCGAGTCCATTAGCAAGAAGACACGAAGAAGGGAGTTCTTGCGTGAGATCTGTGCTGAGTGGAGCTCGGTGAGGAGTTCGCTTGTGTTCTTGCGGTTCTTAGTGCTCAGTAAGATTCCTTCTTGTGTTTCCTGTACTTAATACTTCATTCATCTTGAAACGCTGTGGAGAGGTTACTCCACCAAGAAGGAGGTTGCTTTCTATCCGGATTTTCCGGGGCTTGGTCTGCAGACGATCAAGGGATCGCCCACCTTAAGGGCACGCCAAGGAGTAGGGTCAAGTTATCCCCGAACCTTGTAAACGATCCTTGTTAGCGTTTTGATTTGCTATACATTTCTGCATATTTCTGTTTGTTTTCTTTGTTTCCGCTGCCTAACATCTGAAGTGCAGAGAAATCTCAAAAACTGCTAAGTTTTAAGTGTCTGGCTACATTCACCCCCCCTCTCTTGCCATCCAAGCACCAACAAGTGGTATCAGAGCTTGGGGCTCTGTTCAAGCGGCTTAACATCCGAGAGTCAACGACAATGGCTTTTAGAGAAGGACTTAGCACTACCCGACCTCCCTTCTTCGATGGATCAGATTTTCAATATTAGAGATCGAAGATGGAGTACTATCTCAAGATGGACATAACACATGGTTCGCTGTGAAGGAGGGGTTTTCCCCTCCAAAGGATGATGAAGGAAAATAATTGGAATCTTGGCGTTGGTCGGCTGAGCAAACCCAGAAAAATGAAGCTGACGCGAAGGCGGTGGTGACTTTGCAATGTGGCATGAACAAAGACTAACTAATCAAGGTTGGTCCCTTTACAAGTGCCAAGGATTTGTGGAACAAACTCATCGAACTCCATGAGGGTACCCGAGACTCGAGAATCGCCAAGAGGGATTTGTTCCTCAACCAACTACAAAACCTCTCCATGAAGGAGAGTGAAACGGTAAGCGAACTCCATAGTAGATTTAAAGAAGTCCTCAACGGTCTTCATTCTATTGACGAAAAGGTCGAGAACCGCGACCTTGTAAGGTATGTGTTAAAAGCTTTTCCAAGGAATGCTTTGTGGTCATCCATGGTGGATGCCTACAAAGTTTCTAAGGACTTGTCCATTGTAAAATTAGATGATCTATTTTGTGAAATGGAGATTCATGAGATGGCTAACAAAGGCCCCAAGGAGAAGGGGATTGCCTTAGTTGCAGGAGAAAGGACCAACAAGAAGAAAAAGGAGAAGGAGAAGGAGAAGGAAGACTCTTCATCTTCATCCTCATCCGAGTCCGAGTCCGATTCCAAGGAGGATGACAGTGGGTCTTCTTCCTCCGAGATGACCAATTTTGTTAGAAGGATGATGAGAAAGAGTCGGCGCTTCAAGATTAAAGGTAACCCTAGTGAAGTTAAGATTGATAAATCTAACATTACTTGCTATGAGTGTAGCAAGAAAGGGCACTTCAAGAAGGACTGCCCAAAACTCAAGAAGAAGGAGGATAAATCCAAGAAGAAGAAGAAGGCCTTGAAAGCCACATGGGATGAATCCTCCTCAAGTTCATCCGAAGAGGAGAAGGATGAGAAGAGTACACGGCATGTGACACTCATGGCTCTCGAAGGAGAAGAGAGCAGTGATGAATCCACCGACTCCTCAAACGCAGCTTCATCATCTTCGGATGATGAAGAGGTAATCACTCCTCAATTAGACAAATGTTATAGAGTCATTGCATGTTTAACTGATTTATTGAAAAAGTCAAAAGTAAAAGTTAAATCATTGAAATTAGAAGTTGAACAGCTGAAATCCTCTAAGGATGAGGATGTTGATGATCTACATGTAGAAATGCTAGAGGATGAGAATAAATCTTTGAAGAGTGAAGTTGAGAGGCTCAAGAGTGTTCTTGAGAAATTCTCAACAAGCTCAAAGACTCTAGATATGATTTTGAATGCCCAAAGGGCAGTCTACAATAGGGCTGGTATTGGTTACCGACCCAAAGAACCATCATTTGTTTCCTTAATGTCTAGGACTGATGTTAGACAATCTAAGACACCTAGGGTTCAAAGGAAAGTGGTCAAGGCATGGGTGCCTAAGTCTTGCTTAGTAGGTGCTTTAGGTCCCAAGATTTGGGTACCTAAATCTTCTATTTTTCGAATTGTGTAGGTTGTGATTGAGGGGGAGCATCTATCAACTTGGTTCGTTGATAGTGGGTGCTTCGAACACATGACCAGTGATAGATCCCTATTCACCACCCTTCAAAGAAAAAGTAGAGGTAATGTTTCCTTTGGTAACAATGGTAGTCTTAAGGTCATAAGAATAGGAGACATTCAAATATCCGAATGTCTTAGGATTAAGAATGCCCTTCTAGTCAAGGGGATGACATTTAATCTCCTAAGTGTCAGTCAATTGTGTGATGCGGGTTACACAATTGATTTCCAATCAAGTCAATGTCTAGTTAGACAATATAACAACTTTGACTCGATACTAGTAGGCACAAAGATAGATAGCATTTACCAAGTTTCCTTTAAAAGTGCTACTAATGCTTTTGCTAAGTGTTTCATGTCAAGAGAAGATGAGTCCACCCTTTGGCACCGGAGACTAGCACACGTGAACATGAAGAATATTCAGAAGTTAGCCAACAAGGGATTAGTTCGTGGCTTACCAAGCATCAAGTATGAAAAGGACAAACTTTGTGATGCATGTCAAATGGGTAAGGAAACAAAATCTGCACATAAAGGTAAAAGTACTGTAAGTACTTCTACCGCATTGGATTTACTTCACATGGACTTGTTTGATTGTAGCACTATTATATCCTTGAATGGTAGTAGATATTGTTTTGTTATCATTGATGATTTTACTAGATATACATGGACCTATTTTCTAAAATATAAGGACCAAACCTTAGATGTTTTCATTTCTTTTTGTAGAAGAGTTAAAAACGAAAAATCATCAACAATTAAAACAATTAGAAGTGATCATGGAGGCGAATTCCAAAATCAAAGATTTTTAGAGTTATGTCAAGATAGAGGGTATAGACACAAGTTCTCTACTCCTAGAACACCACAACAAAATAGTGTTGTGGAGAGAAAGAATCGGGTCTTACAAGAGGCCGCACAAAGCATGCTCAATGAGTACTCATTACCAGGGTACTTGTGGGTCGAAGCTGTAAGCACAGCTTGCTACGTGCAAAACCGAGTCCTCATCCATAGATTCTTAGGAAAGACTCCCCATGAACTTTGGTTTGAAAAACCACCTACAGTTAAACATCTTAGGGTGTTTGGTTGTAAGGTGTTTATTCTAAACACCAAGGACCACCTTCGAAAGTTCACGGCAAAAGTTGATGAAGGGATACTGGTCGGGTACTCCCTCGTAAGCAAAGCTTACCGAGTCTATAACAAGAAGTGTAGATTAGTTGAAGAGTCTTTTGATGTTGTTTTTAAAGAAATCCCAAAAGCAAATGATCAACCAGAAGATGTCGATGGAGTTCAATTCGAACTTAGGAAACTAAGTTTGGATGGAAGTCCAAATGTTGTAGATAGTGGTGTTGAGTCTGATGACGGTGAGCCTATACAATCCATTGATCAGCCGGATCCTGAGGTTGAGCATGTGTCTAGTGAAACCATCCAAGTGGCACCACCAACACCAAGGTAAACTAGGTTAGCCTCTAGCCATCCCCAAGATCAAATTGTTGGAGACATCCATCATGGGGTTAGGACTAGATCATTCTTTAGGAATGAGGCTAATGAAGTTGCCCTAATTTCCGAAATTGAGCCTAGAAAAATTGATGAAGCATTAAATGATCCCGATTGGATCATTGCCATGCAAGATGAACTAGGTCAATTCGAAAGAAGTCAAGTTTGGGATATAGTCCCTAGACCTAAGAAGACCACCATTATTGGAACCAAATGGGTCTTCAAAAATAAATTGAACCATAAGGGAGAAATCATACAAAACAAGGCACGCTTAGTAGCCAAGGGCTACAGTCAAGTAGAAGGCCTTGATTATGATGAGACCTATGCTCCCGTGGCACGATTAGAGTCCATCCGATTAATGCTTGCATTTGCAGTACATCGTGGTTTCAAACTTTATCAAATGGATGTCAAATCGGCCTTTCTAAATGGTTTAATAAGAGAAGAGGTCTATGTCGAACAACCTCCGGGGTTTGAGAGTTTCGAATTTCCAAACCACGTGTTCAAGCTCAAAAAGGCGCGCTACGGCCTTAAACAAGCACCCCGAGCTTGGTATGAGTGATTGCCAACATTTCTTATTGAAAAAGGTTTTGTTAGAGGACAAATAGACCCTACACTATTTCTGCGAAGAGATGGTGATGATATATTTGTAGCCCAAGTATATGTTGATGACATAGTTTGTGGCTCAAACAATAAGGGCTATTTGAATGAATTCATTGGCCACATGGAGAGTGAATTTGAAATGAGTCTAGTGGGAGAGTTGACTTTCTTCCTTGGACTCGAAATCAAGCAAACTCGTGATGGAATCCATGTGCACCAATCAAAGTATACTCAAAAGATGCTCCAAAAATTTAACATGAGTGATTCGAAAGAGGTACCACTCCCATGGCTACAAACACACGTTTAGACAATGATGAGAGTGGTAAACCTGTTGACCTAACTCAATACCGGAGCATGATAGGTAGTCTGCATTACCTCACAGCTAGTCGACCCGATATACTCTTTGCTGTGGGTATGTGCGCTAGGTATCAAGTTTGTGCCAAGGAATCTCATTTAATTGCTGTTAAAAGAATTTTGAGATACCTGAAGGGTACAATCGGAGTTGGTCTTTGGTACCCCCGTACCGAATCATTTGACCTAATCGACTACACCGATTCCGACTATGCTGGATGCAAGTTGGATCGGAAAAGCACAAGTGGGGGTTGCCAATTCTTAAAATCATCACTTGTAAGTTGGTCAAGTCGGAAGCAACATTGTGTTGCTCTCTCCACGACCGAGGCAGAATATATCGCCATGGGAGAGAGTGTATCGCAATTATTGTGGATGATTCATACATTAGAGGACTATGGATTAACCTACAATGGTGTGTAAGTGTTGTGTGACAACATAAGCACCATCAACTTAACAAAGAATCCAGTCCATCATTCTAGAACCAAGCATATTGAAGTGCGTCACCACTTCATTAGAGATCATGTTGCTAGAGGAGATATTGTACTCTCATATGTAGAGTCCAAATCAAATCTAGCGGACATTTTCACTAAACCACTCCCCGAGAATAAATTTAGTTTCTTATGAAGGGAGTTGGGAATGTGTCGTGCTACATAGGATTAAAGAGCATTCAAAATCCTTCATGATCAATTCAATTGTTGGGAACAATTGGGTAACTTGAGGACATCTCACACAAACTATAAGGTTTACCAAAACGTTTTTGTTTGCTAGAAATGGGGTGAGATGCTAGGATCAACTTAATTTCTCAAAATGTCAATGCATCCCTTGAGAAATTGGGTTGACGAGACAATAATCACTAAGTTGACCAAGTATGGGGAAAACCAATGCATAACACATGTGTACTTGGCTCCATGATCATACTTGGACATTCCAATCAAGGAAATTTGATTGGAGGCTTTTTCTTGATACAAACTTGGTTGGAAATTGATTGAATGTTTGTGATTGAATTTGACTTCACTTGGGTGGAGCAAATTGATTTGTTAGACTCATAAGGACCTTTGATCCTTGTTAAATGATCAATTATAGTCGAGGGATCACTTCCAAGATCGATAATTTTCATCTGATCTTATCAGGAATTGATAGGAAGTCTGAAACTGAAATTTCAGATCGTATCAGAAAAATTCAGGAAGCCTGATCGGTCACCAGACCGATCAGGAGTATGTCTGATCGGTCCAAGGGACCGATCCATCTATTTCGCGAGAAAATGTCAAAATCTCATTGTGTTGGCCTGGATCGGTCCACGGACCGATCTGACCCCCTGTAGTGATCGGTCCACCGACCGATCAGGAGGCTCACAGAAAACCTCCCAAACCCACTGTTCGCTCCCTGATCGATCAGCCGATCGATCAGGGATCTGCCTGATCGGTCACCCGACCGATCAGGACCAGGCCAGACCGATCAGGCTGGGGCCTGATCGGTCTGGGCGCTCCCAGATCGAACGGTGATCCGTTCGATCACATTAAATTGCGGTTGGTGGACCGATCCACCAACCTATTAACTCCCTCTAAACCTTACCTTCCCAAGCCCTAGCGCCGAAACCTCTCATCCTCCCTCTTGCGTGTGAGTTCCTCTTCTCCCTGTGCGTGTGAGTGCTCCTTCATCCCTGCAACTCTTGCACCGTGATCTCTTCTCTGTACGCGACCCTGCGAGTGCTCTCTTCTTCAACCTGACCAGATCTTCTTCATGGCACCTAAGTAAGCTTGCGTTAAGTTTATTTCTTTTTAGCTTAGATCATAACTTTGTAATGTTTAGCCTAACCATGTTCTTTCTTATTGTGTTTTCTTTTTGTGGTGTGATCTTTTCCCTGTTGTGACCTTCCCGTGATCAATCTCTTCTTACAAATGCTTGTGTTATCATTCTTATGATCAACTCACTGTGATTTCTGCCGTGGAATTAATTTCCTATCCTTTCCTTGTGTCATCGATTACATAATCAACCTCTATTGATTATAACCTCACTTCATTTGATTCAATGTGTTGTCATGATTGTTGGAGCAATCGACCCTAAGATGGTCCGGAGTGACCATAGGTTTTGATGTTTGGGCAAAGGGTTTAAGTTAGGTTTTCCTTGTGTTCTTATATGTGTATGTTGAGTGTGCAGGTTGTACAGGTTACACATATAGACTTGACTGGACGACCTCGGTACGGTGAAGGATGGCATGGAGGCAAGCTGGAGGCTTGCGTGCGCATCCGAGGGACCTTGGTGAGCATGGACGATGAGCTGATGGGCGCGGACTTCGAGGCATGCGTGAAGGATGGCATGGAGGCAAGCTGGAGGCTTGTGTGCATCCGAGGGATGGGAGCCGAAGATGAAGAGGGCGTGAAAGCAACAGTTGAGGTTGCGGAGGAGGAGTCAGTCAAGTCATGAGTGTACGAGTGCTGTGTGATTGTACTCGGGAAAGTCCTAGGATTGAGTGCTGAGAGAAGTGTACTTGGAAAGGGAAACCCTAGGTATGTGAGTAGGGCAGTCGACTGCCATTGTGGCAGTCGACTGGTGAAACTCACAGAATGGTCTCAGGCCTGGACCAGTCGACTGCCCTGGGAGCAGTCGACTGGTAGGTGGCTGGTGAGCTGGCTGAGAATTCGAACGTTGGGGGTGCAACGGTCAAATTTGGCTGGCACCAGTCGACTGCCCTGGGGGCAGTCGACTGGTAGCGAGAAATCAGCCCCGAGTCCTATTTAAAGAGGACTTCGTGGTGGCTGAGTTTCTTGACGAAACTTGCTTGGATAGGGCAAGTTAGTAGTCTTGTATGCTCAGGAAGTGTCCTTGGTGTTGTGGCGAGGTTTCTCCACCCACAAGGAGCGACGAGTTCTAGCCGGAGGTTATCCGGGGTTTGATCCACCGACGGATTGTTGGATTAGTCACCCGACCGGGGTGGATACCAACTAAAATCGCCGTGTTAGCATTGGTTAGTGATTTTATTATTGTTTTACTATTATTTCCGCTGTGCAAACTAACCGTGTAGGAACAAGAATTCGGCGAAATGCTATTCACCCGCCTTCTAGCATACGGAATCGATCCTAACAATTGGTATCAGAGCAAAGGACCGCTCTTGATCGGACTAACCGCCGAGGGAGCAAAGAATGCTAGAGGGAAAATGGAAGAAGAAGGTCCGCTAGGATGAGATATCCGGATTCCACCTTCTTACGACCGTGACGACTTCACATATTGGAAAGGTAAAATGTCATATTTTCTAATGACTAATATTGAAGATTGGATGTGTATAGAAATATGCTTCGATTCTCCCAAGGACAAGAAGGGAAGGATTCTTAAGAAGAAGAAGTGGACCGAGGAGCAAATTCATCAATTCGAGGTCAATAACAAGGTAACCAAAATGTTGATCGATTTAATACCTAATGACATTTTGGATAGGATAGGTGAATATAGGGATGCTAAGGAACTATGGAGCAAGCTAGTGGCATTCCATGAAAATTCTACACGAGTCCAACTAATACAAGATGCAAATGAAGTATGCTCCATGATTCAAGAAGAGAAGAGAATTGAATCATCTACACTTTCAAGTGAGGAAGAAGTGTCCACATCCTCAAGTGAGGAAGGGGAAGAGGTCACCACCTCAAGGGTTGAGGGGGAGGAGAGACCATCAACAATGCCAGAATAAGAGGAAGGTTCCACATCATCAAGAGGAATTGAAGAAGTCAACCTAGACACTACCTCCACCAAAGCCAAGAGAAAGGAACATATTATATGCTTTGGTTGCAACCAAAAGGGGCACTACAAGGATAAGTGCCCACAAGATAAAAAGGGGGTAAAATCTACACTCGTTCCAAATTCCTTTAATTCTAACATAAATGTAGGACTGGTGAAGCCCAAGCAAAAAGGAAGAAGATTCGATGCTTCACATGTGGAGAGCTAGGGCACTACCACACTAAGTGCCCAAGGAGTAAAGAGTTCAAGAAAATGGAGCACTTGAGAAGATGGGAGAAAGAGGAAAGAAAGAAGAAAAGAAGCCCATATCATGGAGGGACTACAAGGGTAAGGGAGGTAATCCCTAATTTTAAATCTAATTGCAATTCAAATTCAAGTTCCTTTATGCATGCTAAAACTAGTGAAAATTGCTCATCCATGCATGCTAGGATAAATAAAAATTACTTAATGGTGCATAATTTTGGTTTCAAGTATCATGATAGGAATAGGGTTAACAAGGTAGATCAAAACCCTAGGAAGGTCATACATCATGAACAATCAAAGACCTTTAGACCTAAGGACCATGGCACTAATCCCAAGAAGGGGAGGAATGTGCCTAGAAAGGAGGGTAGGTCTAGGAACGTCCAAAATGGGCATGTGGATTCTAGGTTTAGGAACCTAGAAAGGGAAAATCAAGCTTTAAGGGAAAAGCTTGAGAGGTTAGAGAAAACCCTAGAGAGATTCACTATTGGATCTAAGGGTTTGGATATGGTGTTGGGTGGTCTAAAACCCAACAATGATAGATCGGGTCTAGGATATCGATCTAGGGTCTCCCATGGCAAGGAAAAGAGATATGCTAGGGCAGCATATGATTATGGCAAGAAGGGAGAGTTCAAGAATGGCAAGGGAATGCCATCAAAAGGAAAGGAAAATGTCTTAACTAAGGACAAGGGGTCCAAGGTTAAGAGGGTTGAGTTCGTAGGCCAAGAGTCACCGGAGGTTCACCGGTGTGGTTTAGCATTTGTTGAGTCACCTAGGGAGGTGGCTAGGGATAAGAGCTCAAGAGAGAGCTCTAGAAGCCTTTGAGATATATGGTGAATGGACCTTAGGAGGGGTGCTCCTAGTGGTCTAGATGGACCATGAAGTGTGCCAAAAGAATTGGAGACGGACTTGAGTCTCAATTCTTGGGTTTTGGCACGATGTTTCTGAGTTTCATGCATGAAAATTGACATTGGGGTCATATTGCATGAAAATTAGTTTTTGATGTGTAATTGCCATGTAAATCAATGCTAGGGACGCATTGTGGGTTGGTATTGACAGTAACATCAAGAGGAAGCCAGAATTAGGACTTTAGAACAAGGTTTGATTGAAGTTTTTAGCTAGTTTTGGGTTTTGTGTCAAACATGAGAATGGTGATAGATACATTTTGAAATGTATTTTTTCCAAGTAGGTATGGGTACCACAAACCTCTCCACAAAATTTGAGAATTTTTGGAGATTTGTGAAATTTTTGGCGCATTTCTGAATTTCGTAAGAAAAGCTGAAATTTCAGACTTTCAGAGTATCAGTCGACTGCCCTTTGGGCAGTCGACTGGTCAAGGCTGGATTTGTTGGGACCGGGTGCATGTTGACATGGATACGGGTTCGTAATTTTAAAATTTAATTACGTGCAGCGGAAGGTTTAGCATAAATAATTTCTCAAATTATTTTAACCACGTATCTAGCATGCAACCTTATGTTGTGGAGACATGATCATACATTTTAAATTTTGCAGAAAGTAAACTAATTTACTTAATACCTCGCGTAACTCGAAGAAAGGGACGAGATCCAACCGTAGCGTCCCTTGGAAGCTCCGCCTCTATTCGCGTCCACGCCGAGTTTTCTTCGGGATGACTTCACAAAGCCACGAGTTTCGTGCCGACAAGAACTACTAGATTCTCCAAAGGCACGACAAGAATACCAAGAGAGAGATGGAAAGACTAACCACCAAACGAAGAACGGAATCAAAATTCCGGGAGGAAGGAAGGAGTCACGCCCGCTTCTTCTTCTTCTTCGGCCTCTTCTTGGTGGTGGAAGCTCACGGCAAAGAGGGAGGGCTCTAGGGCCGGCGGCACTAGAAGAGGGAGAGAGAGAGAAGGAGAGGGAGAGAGGCTAGGCAAGAATCCTTGATCTCTTGGATTAATTTCCAAGCCTTGCCTTGGTACCTCTATAAAGTAGCCTCTTAATCGCCAAGTCTCCTCTTAACGGAATAAATTTTTCATAAGAAATTTATCTTATAAATTTTTCTATGAATTATTCCGTTGTGCTAAGTTTTTATTATAACTTAATTTATAATAAAAATAACCATGTCTCCCCTTTTATTATAGAAAAAAATTTCTTTATATAAATTTCTTTATCATGGTAAATCAATCCATTATTGATTTTATAAAATAAAATAAACCAATCTAAGGTTTATTTTAATTTCCATGAAAAATAAATTTCTTTATATAAATTTCTTTATCCATAATTTTATAAGACAAACCACGCGCGGTTTATTTTATAAATTTGAACCAAACAATTTGGTTCTTCCCTCTTATTGTGGCCGGCCAAACAAAGAGGGTGGGGACCCTCTTTGGCCGGCCAAACCCAAGCCACGATTTCACGAATTAAACTCATTTAATTCGTTCAATAAGTCTTCAAAAGACTTAGTCATTTTATGCTTCCGATGCGTCTCTGAAAAATTCAGATTCGACTTATCTCTCTTGATCGGAAAATTCAATTTTCAACTCATTTTAAATCCCTCGGATTACTCGTAGTGTGTGTGACTAAATAGGCTGTCGATTTATGTTGGCCGTCTATAATTAACCAATTATAGAACGATCATGAGTGGCACCTAGTAGTACATCATGATCCCCAATTAATCGAAAGATCAACGGTTGACCTCAGAAACTATTCTGAAACCCTTCAGCAGCTTTAATGAATTGTGCCTCATTCCCTTCACCATCTTATACCTACTTGGTTCAGGACACGGTCTATGTGTGTCAGTCCCCACTAGGCTGACTACGTCACACCTAGCCCAAGTAATGTCTTTCTCGTCCAACGGATTCTAATTACTCTCATGTTTCTGAGAGATTCATACTCGGAACATGTGATGCTCTGGCCAGAGGCTTCGAGTAACAATCCGACGATAGGCCTTGGGTATACGTCTCCTCGCAAGGAGTGGTGAATCCTTTATAGGCTGTTCAAACATCTTCGGGCATTCCGGCTTATACCCAATCATCCTGGGTCCACACCTCCTTGGAGATGCTTGCTTAAGATGTCAAAGTATAAGTCTTCATGACCAAGATGACTTGAACACCGTAAGTCAAAGGAACATCGCACTTAAGCTGCAGTAAGAACTTCATTGACATATCTATATGTAGATTACCATATGAAGTTTTACAGCTAGTCACTCCAATGACCTAGTTCCCTTAACTAGCATTCATGTTTATCTCCGGACATCCCAATGTCACCAGCCAGTGAGAATCAGCTGATTAGAGAATAACCCATGCTAGTCTCAACAGAATTGATAGTGTCCGTATTTATCAATTCATCGACTAGGGACAATTTCAATACTTCACAATTGCACATGTAGAGATAATCACTAGTTGTGAATTCATCACAAATTCTCTCATGCTGTGAATTGTATTGCGGACATTCAGTAAATGAGTTTAAGATCTCAATCAAATACACGAACATGTATACTCAAATAGTGAATATTCATTTATTAAAGTAAATGATTACAATCATAAGGCGATTGCCTTAGGACACTTCTCTCATATTACTAACAAACTCCCACTTGGCCTAATGGCAATCGCTACGGTATCCAATACCACAGGCTCTAACATGACCCTCAAACTTGCTTTGAGGCAATGCCTTAGTTAAAGGATCCGCTAAATTCCTTTCAGTGGGAATTTTCTCAATTTGTATATCATTCCTACTTATAATCTCTCTGATCAGATGATAGCGGCGAAGCACGTGTTTGGATCGCTGATGAGACCTTGGTTCCTTTGCTTGTGCAATAGCTCCATTGTTGTCGCAGTAAACCGGTATTGCTTCATCAATGGTTGGAACCACACCAAGTTCCGAGACAAACTTCTTGATCCAGACTGCTTCTTTTGCTGCTTCCGAAGCCGCAATGTATTACGCTTCCGTGGTAGAATCCGCTACATGTCTTGCTTGGAACTCTTCCAACTTATTGCGCCTTCATTCAAAGTAAATACGTATCCAGACTGAGATTTGGAATCATCCTTATCTGTCTGGAAACTGGCATTTTTATACCCACGTATTACCATATCTCCTTCTCCATATATTAGGAACACATCCTTAGTTCTTCTTAAGTACTTAAGGATTGTCTTGACAGCCACCCAATGATCCATTCAATGATCCATTCCTGGATCAGACTGGTATCTTCTTGTGACGCTCAGAGCATACGATACATCGGGCCTAGTACATAACATAGCATACATGATAGATCCTATCTCGGATGCATAAGGAATCTTATTCATGCAAATCCTCTCGTCTTCTGTGCGCGGACACATAGACTTTGAAAGGTTGATCCCATGCATGATGGGAAGGTAACCTTTCTTGGATTCCGACATGCTAAACCTTTTTAGCACTCGGTCTATATATGTAGACTGCGAAAGACCAAGCAACCGTTTTGATCTATCTCTATAGATTATAATCCCAAGAATATAGGTTGCTTCTCCCAGGTCTTTCATGGAGAAAGTTTTGGACAACCAAATTTTAACTGACTATAAGACTGATATATCGTTTCCTATAAGTAATATGTCATCGACATATAATACTAGGAATACGACTGCACTCCCACTAACCTTCTTGTATACACAAGGTTCGTCAAGATTTTGTGAGAAATCAAACTCTTTGATTGTCTCATCAAAACGGATGTTCCAGCTCCTGGATGCTTGCTTCAGTCCATATATGGATCGTCAAAGCTTGCATATTTTGGTTTTATCAACCGATGTGAAACCTTCAGGTTGTATCATGTATACATCCTCAAGTAGGTTTCCATTAAGGAAAGTGATTTTCACATCCATTTGTCATATCTCATAATCATAATGAGCTGCTATGGCCAGGAGCATCCGAATGGATTTAAGCATAGCTACTGGCGAATAGGTTTCGTCATAATCAATTCCTTGTTTCTGACGATATCCTTTTGCCACTAATCTAGCCTTAAAGGTAACAACATTACCTTCCATGTCGGTTTTCTTCTTGAAAACCCACTTGCACCCTATGGGCTTAATCCCTTCAGGTGGGTTAACCAAGTCCCATACTTGATTTTCGTACATGGAATCCATTTCCGACTTCATGGCTTCAAGCCACTTGTCCCTTTCTGAACTTTTCAGAACATCTTCATAACTGATAGGTTCGTCATCGCTTATGAGTAACACGTCGTTCGATTCACTTATGAGAAATCCGTATCTCTCGGGAATATTGCATGTCCTATCAGACCTACGAAGAGGTGGTGTTGTTTTAGGTTCAACTGATAGCTCATCATTATGAGTTGTTGGTTGTGGGTCTAGACTAGGTGTCTCTGTAATGTCTATTGGAGTTTCTTGAACTTCATCAAGTTCAATGCCACTCCCACTGTTTTCTTGTAAAAGAAATTCTTTTTCCAAAAACACAGCATGCCTTGAAACAAACACCTTTTGTTCCAAGGGATGATAGAATTGGTAACCCTTCATTTCCTTAGGGTATCCAATAAATAGACATTTATCAGACTTAGCATCCAATTTGTCTGATACAGTCCGCTTCACATAAGCAGGACAACCCCATATCTTAAGGTGAGTTAAGTGGGGTTTCTTACTATTCCACGTTTCATATGGAGTAGTAGAGACTACCTTGGTCGGGACTCTGTTTAGCAAGTAAACAGCTGTCTTAAGTGCATAGCCCCAAAAGAATTTTGGAAGAGTTGCATGGTTCATCATAGATCTAACCATGTCCATCAAGGTTCGGTTACGCTCCTCAGATACACCATTATACTGTGGTGTATATGGCGGAGTCCATTGAGACAATATCCCATTGTCCCTAAGATAATCTTGAAACTCTTGACTTAAGTATTCACCACCCCGATCGGATCGAAGTATCTTAATACTTTTGCCAAGCTGTTTCTCTACTTCATTTCTGAACTCTTTGAATTTTTCAAAAGCTTCAGATTTGTGTTTCATCAAGAACACATACCCGAATCGTGAGTGATCATCGATAAAGGTAATGAAGTAGCTATAGCCTCCTTGTGCAAGAGTTGACATTGGTCCACGTACATCAGTATGTATTAGACCAAGAAATTCTCCCACTGGATTACCTTTTCCGGAAAAGAATTTGGCCATCTTGCCTTTTAAGCATGATTCGCATGTATCAAATGAACCGGGATCAAATGATTCCAGAATTTCACATCGGTGTAATTTGGTCATGCGTTTCTTACTTACATGGCCAAGACGACAATGCCACGTATAGGAGTCTATTCGATTATCTATTCGAGCACGTTTGTTGCTAACTTCGATATTAAAAACGTCACCGGATAAATCTAACGTGTAGATACCATTGCACAAAGTTCCGGTTCCATAAAGAACACCATTTAAAGTCATGTAACAACAATTGTTACTAAAAGTTAAATGATAACCCTTTTCATTCAAGCATGAAATAGATACAATGTTCTTTATTAATGAAGGAACAAAATAACAATTATCTAATTCTAAGACACGTCCAGTAGGAAGCTTTAGCAAATATGTTCCGATGACAACAGCAGCAATCTTTGCTCCATTTCCAACTCGCAGATTCGCTTCTCCCTTGACGAGTCTTCTTCTATTCCTTAGCCCCTGTATGTCATTACATATATGTGAGCTACACCCAGTATCAAGTACCTAGGTGGTTGAGGAAATAGAGTGACATTCAATAACGAAGATACCTGAAGAGGATGGGGCATCGGATGCCTTCTTCTTCAAGGACTCAAGATAAACCTTGTAGTTTCTTCGCTAGTGACCCTCCTTGCCACAGTGATGGCAAGTGCCTTTTGGTGTCTTTTCAGTCTTTTTGCCTTTTTCTTTTTCCTTTATTCTGTTCTTTGGCCTTCCTCTTAGAACCTTTCTTCGAGGAACCAACTAACAGCACCGTCTTCTGATCCTGCTTCACAGAAGGCTCTATAGTCTTCAGCAGGTTGAGCAACTCAGGAATGGTACTCTCCACCTTGTTCATCCGATAGTTCATCACAAATTGTGAATAACTTTTGGGTAAACAATGCAGAATTAAGTCAATACTTAGTTCATGATCCATTACAAAACCGAGTGTGCTCAGTCGCTCAATGTACCCCAACATCTTAACATAAACTGTGAGACAGAAGTGCCTTCCTGCATCTTAGAGGTGAAGAGGAGTCTGGAGACCTCGAACCTTTCGGATCTCGCCTGCTCGTTAAATAACTCATGAAGATGGAAGATGATGGTATAAGCATCCATATGCTCATGCTGCTTTTGCAGCTCAGGTACCATAGCGGCTAGCATGATGCAACTCGCAAGTTCAGAATCGTTTACATGTTTCTGATAGGCCACTAACTGGTCTGGAGTTGCATTTTCTGGAGGACGGTTGGGAAGTAGTTCTTCAAGGACATAAGCAAGCTTTTCTGCCTTGAGGACTATCCTTAGGTTTGAAGCAGTCCACGAAGTTTGGCAGTCAGCCTATTGGTGTCCAAAATGGAACGTAAATTTAGAGAAGACATGATCGAGTGATTATCCTAGAAATACAAATTGAGCTTATGTGAGAAGAATGATAAAGAATGCATCAACATACATTAATTAAATCCTATTTAATTTTTCGAATTGAATAACCCTTTTTATCAATTCGGGAGATCGTAGGAACATCTCCAAATAGGTTGATATCCAACCATAGATAAGAACAACCATGGCTGTGGCCATCAAGTTATTCTTAGCTATGAAGGTAGGTAATTATACCGATTACATATCACATATATGTAATATCACTTTATGCTATCAACTAATTGAATGTTTGCATAAATCATTGGGTTGTTAACTCATTAACAAGTATGCAACAATATACATAGCACCCAACTGCACCTCTCTTTACATCGACCTTGGTTGTGGCACAACAAATCGATGCTCCAAGCTTAAGGCTGACCCATTAATCAAGAAATAGTTTTAATATGGTTGGAGCTCATTCAACCGTTTAGTCAGGCTTGGATGTGTCCAACAACCAAAACTAAGGATTGACATCTGACTCCAACTATATTATCATAAACTAATTCCATGGTTTGAACATGTTGAGGTTCAAGCCGGGCATGGATGTGTCCATCAACCCAAACGAGAAACAAAACTCCGGTTCTAACCATATTAATGGAAGGTGTTGGCCTTAATATTTTGTAAGGGGTTTTGGGTCTCATCCTTTCTTTTCTAAGCACATTCATGACATATAATTATGTCATGCACTAACGATTTCCTTAATAAAGTATGTATGTGACTTAATTTATCAAGTCTCATTAATTGAATTAGGAACCGGATTTCCTAATTCTAATTTCATACTTTATTAATAATTGTTTTGGGAAGCAATTTCCTAAATTGTCATAATCAATTTCGGAAATAATATGTTTAAGACTTTGATTTCTCTAAATCAAATCTTATTAAATTAAGAGATAGATTCCCTTAATTCAACCACATATTATTTTCATGAAAATCTTATTTAAGAAAACCTATAGGAAACCATTTTCCTAATTAATTTTAGAGACAACAATATGTAAGAGCATCACCTCTTAAATCAAATAGGGAAATTATCGTTTGAGAATCACCTCAAAATTTTCAAGATTTGATTACATATTTTATTTATGGATTTATTAATTACAACAAAATATTTTCTTTGGGTGGCTCCCCGAGGCTCAGATACCCAAAAAAAAGGAATTGTTGTAAATCTAATTTGGTCCGTTCCCCGAGGCGTAACCAAATTAAACATGACAATTTTATTCAAAATAGGAAATTAAATTACAACAACTA
>JAGFNQ010004151.1:80644-100874 GCA_024364735.1 Boesenbergia rotunda | reverse complement strand
TAATACCCATCCATCCTGGGTCCACACCTCCTTGGAGATGCTTGCTTAAGATGTCAAAGTATAAGTCTTCATGACCAAGATGACTTGAACACCGCAAGTCAAAGGAACATCGCACTTAAGCTGTAGTAAGAACTTCATTGACATATCTATATGTAGATTACCATTTGAAGTTTTACAGCTAGTCACTCCAATGAACTAGTTCCCTTAACTAGCATTCATGTTTATCTCCGGACATCCCAATGTCACCAGCCAGTGAGAATCAGCTGATTAGAGAATAACCCATGCTAGTCCAAACAGAATTGATAGTGTCCGTATTTATCAATTCATCGACTAGGGACAATTTCAATACTTCACAATTGCACATGTAGAGATAATCACTAGTTGTGAATTCATCACAAATTCACTCATGCTGTGAATTGTATTACGGACATTCAGTAAATGAGTTTAAGATCTCAATCATATACTCAAATAGTGAATATTCATTTATTAAAGTAAATGATTACAATTATAAGGCGATTGCCTTAGGACACTTCTCTCATATTACTAACAAACTCCCACTTGGCCTAATGCCAATCGCTACAGTATCCAATACCACAGGCTCTAACATGACCCTCAAACTTGCTTTGAGGCAAGGCCTTAGTTAAAGGATCCGTTAAATTCCTTTCAGTGGGAATTTTCTCAATTTGTATATCATTCCTACTTATAATCTCTCTGATCAGAAGATAGCGGCGAAGCACGTGTTTGGATCGCTGATGAGACCTTGGTTCCTTCACTTGTGCAATAGTTCCATTGTTGTCGCAATAAACCGGTATTGCTTCGTCAATGGTTGGAACCACACCAAGTTCCGAGACAAACTTCTTGATCCAGACTGCTTCTTTTGCTGCTTCCGAAGCCGCAATGTATTACGCTTCTGTGGTAGAATCCGCTACATGTCTTGCTTGGAACTCTTCCAACTTATTGCGCCTTCATTCAAAGTAAATACGTATCCAGACTGAGATTTGGAATCATCCTTATCTGTCTGGAAACTGGCATTTGTATACCCACGTATTACCATATCTCCTTCTCCATATATTAGGAACACATCCTTAGTTCTTCTTAAGTACTTAAGGATTGTCTTGACAGCCACCCAATGATCCATTCAATGATCCATTCCTAGATCAGACTGGTATCTTCTTGTGACGCTCAGAGCATACGATACATCAGGCCTAGTACATATCATAGCATACATGATAGATCCTATCTCGGATGCATAAGGAATCTTATTCATGCAAATCCTCTCGTCTTCTGTGCGCGGACACATAGACTTTGAAAGGTTGATCCCATGCATGATGGGAAGGTAACCTTTCTTGGATTCTGACATGCTAAACCTTTTTAGCACTCGGTCTATATATGTTGACTGCGAAAGACCAAGCAACCGTTTTGATCTATCTCTATAGATTCTAATCCCAAGGATATAGGTTGCTTCTCCCAGGTCTTTCATGGAGAAAGTTTTGGACAACCAAATTTTAACTGACTATAAGACTGATATATCGTTTCCTATAAGTAATATGTCATCGACATATAATACTAGGAATACGACTGCACTCCCACTAACCTTCTTGTATACACAAGGTTCGTCAAGATTTTGTGAGAAATCAAACTCTTTGATTGTCTCATCAAAACGGATGTTCCAGCTCCTGGATGCTTGCTTCAGTCCATATATGGATCGTCAAAGCTTGCATATTTTGGTTTTATCAACCGATGTGAAACCTTCAGGTTGTATCATGTATACATCCTCAAGTAGGTTTCCATTAAGGAAAGTTATTTTCACATCCATTTGCCATATCTCATAATCATAATGAGCTGCTATGGCCAGGAGCATCCGAATGGATTTAAGCATAGCTACTGGCGAATAGGTTTCGTCATAATCAATTCCTTGTTTCTGACGATATCCTTTTGCCACTAATCTAGCCTTAAAGGTAACAACATTACCTTCCATGTCGGTTTTCTTCTTGAAAACCCACTTGCACCCTATGGGCTTAATCCCTTCAGGTGGGTTAACCAAGTCCCATACTTGATTTTCGTACATGGAATCCATTTCCGACTTCATGGCTTCAAGCCACTTGTCCCTTTCTGAACTTTTCAGAACATCTTCATAACTGATAGGTTCGTCATCGCTTATGAGTAACACGTCGTTCGATTCACTTATGAGAAATCCGTATCTCTCGGGAATATTGCATGTCCTATCAGACCTACGAAGAGGTGGTGTTGTTTTAGGTTCAACTGATAGCTCATCATTATGAGTTGTTGGTTGTGGGTCTAGACTAGGTGTCTCTGTAATGTCTATTGGAGTTTCTTGAACTTCATCAAGTTCAATGCCACTCCCACTGTTTTCTTGTAAAAGAAATTCTTTTTCCAAAAACACAGCATGCCTTGAAACAAACACCTTTTGTTCCAAGGGATGATAGAATTGGTAACCCTTCATTTCCTTAGGGTATCCAATAAATAGACATTTATCAGACTTAGCATCCAATTTGTCTGATACAGTCCGCTTCACATAAGCAGGACAACCCCATATCTTAAGGTGAGTTAAGTGGGGTTTCTTACTATTCCACGTTTCATATGGAGTAGTAGAGACTACCTTGGTCGGGACTCTGTTTAGCAAGTAAACAGCTGTCTTAAGTGCATAGCCCCAAAAGAATTTTGGAAGAGTTGCATGGTTCATCATAGATCTAACCATGTCCATCAAGGTTCGGTTACGCTCCTCAGATACACCATTATACTGTGGTGTATATGGCGGAGTCCATTGAGACAATATCCCATTGTCCCTAAGATAATCTTGAAACTCTTGACTTAAGTATTCACCACCCCGATCGGATCGAAGTATCTTAATACTTTTGCCAAGCTGTTTCTCTACTTCATTTATGAACTCTTTGAATTTCTCAAAAGCTTCAGATTTGTGTTTCATCAAGAACACATACCCGAATCGTGAGTGATCATCGATAAAGGTAATGAAGTAGCTATAGCCTCCTTGTGCAAGAGTTGACATTGGTCCACGTACATCAGTATGTATTAGACCAAGAAATTCTCCCACTGGATTACCTTTTCCGGAAAAGAATTTGGCCATCTTGCCTTTTAAGCATGATTCGCATGTATCAAATGAACCGGGATCAAATGATTCCAGAATTTCACATCGGTGTAATTTGGTCATGCGTTTCTTACTTACATGACCAAGACGACAATGCCACGTATAGGAGTCTATTCGATTATCTATTCGAGCACGTTTGTTGCTAACTTCGATATTAAAACGTCACCGGATAAATCTAACGTGTAGATACCATTGCACAAAGTTCCGGTTCCATAAAGAACACCATTTAAAGTCATGTAACAACAATTGTTACTAAAAGTTAAATGATAACCCTTTTCATTCAAGCATGAAATAGATACAATGTTCTTTATTAATGAAGGAACAAAATAACAATTATCTAATTCTAAGACACGTCCAGTAGGAAGCTTTAGCAAATATGTTCCGATGACAACAGCAGCAATCTTTGCTCCATTTCCAACTCGCAGATTCGCTTCTCCCTTGACGAGTCTTCTTCTATTCCTTAGCCCCTGTATGTCATTACATATATGTGAGCTACACCCAGTATCAAGTACCTAGGTGGTTGAGGAAATAGAGTGACATTCAATAACGAAGATACCTGAAGAGGATGGGGCATCGGATGCCTTCTTCTTCAAGGACTCAAGATAAACCTTGTAGTTTCTTCGCTAGTGACCCTCCTTGCCACAGTGATGGCAAGTGCCTTTTGGTGTCTTTTCAGTCTTTTTGACCTTTTTCTTTTTTCCTTTATTCTGTTCTTTGGCCTTCCTCTTAGAACCTTTCTTCGAGGAACCAACTAACAGCACCGTCTTCTGATCCTGCTTCACAGAAGGCTCTATAGTCTTCAGCAGGTTGAGCAACTCAGGAATGGTACTCTCCACCTTGTTCATCCGATAGTTCATCACAAATTGTGAATAACTTTTGGGTAAACAATGCAGAATTAAGTCAATACTTAGTTCATGATCCATTACAAAACCGAGTGTGCTCAGTCGCTCAATGTACCCCAACATCTTTAACATAAACTGTGAGACAGAAGTGCCTTCCTGCATCTTAGAGGTGAAGAGGAGTCTGGAGACCTCGAACCTTTCGGATCTCGCCTGCTCGTTAAATAACTCATGAAGATGGAAGATGATGGTATAAGCATCCATATGCTCATGCTGCTTTTGCAGCTCAGGTACCATAGCGGCTAGCATGATGCAACTCGCAAGTTCAGAATCGTTTACATGTTTCTGATAGGCCACTAACTGGTCTGGAGTTGCATTTTCTGGAGGACGGTTGGGAAGTAGTTCTTCAAGGACATAAGCAAGCTTTTCTGCCTTGAGGACTATCCTTAGGTTTTGAAGCCAGTCCACGAAGTTTGGCCAGTCAGCCTATTGGTGTCCAAAATGGAACGTAAATTTAGAGAAGACATGATCGAGTGATTATCCTAGAAATACAAATTGAGCTTATGTGAGAAGAATGATAAAGAATGCATCAACATACATTAATTAAATCCTATTTAATTTTTCGAATTGAATAACCCTTTTTATCAATTCGGGAGATCGTAGGAACATCTCCAAATAGGTTGATATCCAACCATAGATAAGAACAACCATGGCTGTGGCCATCAAGTTATTCTTAGCTATGAAGGTAGGTAATTATACCGATTACATATCACATATATGTAATTATCACTTTATGCTATCAACTAATTGAATGTTTGCATAAATCATTGGGTTGTTAACTCATTAACAAGTATGCAACAATATACATAGCACCCAACTGCACCTCTCTTTACATCGACCTTGGTTGTGGCACAACAAATCGATGCTCCAAGCTTAAGGCTGACCCATTAATCAAGAAATAGTTTTAATATGGTTGGAGCTCATTCAACCGTTTAGTCAGGCTTGGATGTGTCCAACAACCAAAACTAAGGATTGACATCTGACTCCAACTATATTTATCATAAACTAATTCCATGGTTTGAACATGTTGAGGTTCAAGCCGGGCATGGATGTGTCCATCAACCCAAACGAGAAACAAAACTCCGGTTCTAACCATATTAATGGAAGGTGTTGGCCTTAATATTTTGTAAGGGGTTTTGGGTCTCATCCTTTCTTTTCTAAGCACATTCATGACATATAATTATGTCATGCACTAACGATTTCCTTAATAAAGTATGTATGTGACTTAATTTATCAAGTCTCATTAATTGAATTAGGAACCGGATTTCCTAATTCTAATTTCATACTTTATTAAATAATTGTTTTGGGAAGCAATTTCCTAAATTGTCATAATCAATTTCGGAAATAATATGTTTAAGACTTTGATTTCTCTAAATCAAATCTTATTAAATTAAGAGATAGATTCCCTTAATTCAACCACATATTATTTTCATGAAAATCTTATTTAAGAAAACACTATAGGAAACCATTTTCCTAATTAATTTTAGAGACAACAATATGTAAGAGCATCACCTCTTAAATCAAATAGGGAAATTATCGTTTGAGAATCACCTCAAAATTTTCAAGATTTGATTACATATTTTATTTATGGATTTATTAATTACAACAAAATATTTTCTTTGGGTGGCTCCCCGAGGCTCAGATACCCAAAAAAAAGGAATTTGTTGTAAATCTAATTTGGTCCGTTCCCCGAGGCGTAACCAAATTAAACATGACAATTTTATTCAAAATTAGGAAATTAAATTACAACAACTAACTTTAAATTGGACGACTCCCCGAGGCTCAATCCAATATAAAGAATTTTGTTAATAATTTAAAACCAATTCGAAATTAATTGTCAATTAGTGATCCATAAATTTGTCTAGACTTTCTTTGAAAGAAAAGTGCCCAAAATTGCGAAATTTCATAATAGGTTTTCAGAATAATTGTAAGTTTCTGGTACAAAGAAAACTTACATATTTCCAAAATTAAAAAATTTCCAAAATAGGAAATTTCTAAAATTGGAAAGTTTCCAAAAATGGGAAGTTTTCACAATTATCATAAAATTTCAGAAACTAGGATATTTCAAAAGTTTGCGAAATTTCATTAGGATCTCCAAACTTTGAAATTCTTAAATCTAAATTTTATCATAATTGAAAAGTTTCCATAATTGGAAAATTTTCTAAAATTGAGATCATGACAAAATTTCCCGCAAAACAATTATATGATTATGTCGAACACTAACCGGCTCTGATTCCACTGTTGGGACCGGGTGCATGTTGACATGGATACGAGTTCGTAATTTTAAAATTTAATTACGTGCAGCGGAAGGTTTAGCATAAATAATTTCTCAAATTATTTTAACCACGTATCTAGCATGCAACCTTATGTTGTGGAGACATGATCATACATTTTAAATTTTGCAGAATGTAAACTAATTTACTTAATACCTCGCGTAACTCGAAGAAAGGGACGAGATCCAACCGTAGCGTCCCTTGGAAGCTCCGCCTCTATTCGCGTCCACGCCGAGTTTTCTTCGGGATGACTTCGCAAAGCCACGAGTTTCGTACCGACAAGAACTACTAGATTCTCCAAAGGTATGACAAGAATACCAAGAGAGAGATGGAAAGACTAACCACCAAACGAAGAACGGAATCAAAATTCCGGGAGGAAGGAAGGAGTCGCGCCCGCTTCTTCTTCTTCTTCGGCCTCTTCTTAGTGGTGGAAGCTCACGGCAAAGAGGGAGGGCTCTAGGGCCGGCGGCACTAGAAGAGGGAGAGAGAGAGAAGGAGAGGGAGAGAGGCTAGGCAAGAATCCTTGATCTCTTGGATTAATTTCCAAGCCTTGCCTTGGTACCTTTATATAGTAGCCTCTTAATCGCCAAGTCTCCTCTTAACGGAATAAATTTTTCATAAGAAATTTATCTTATAAATTTTTCTATGAATTATTCCGTTGTGCTAAGTTTTTATTATAACTTAATTTATAATAAAAATAACCATGTCTCCCCTTTTATTATGGAAAGAAATTTCTTTATATAAATTTCTTTATATAAATTTCTTTATCATGGTAAATCAATCCATTATTGATTTTATAAAATAAAATAAACCAATCCAAGGTTTATTTTAATTTTCATGAAAAATAAATCTCTTTATATAAATTTCTTTATATAATTTTCTTTATACAAATTTCTTTATCCATAATTTTATAAGACAAACCACGCGCGGTTTATTTTATAAATTTGAACCAAACAATTTGGTTCTTCCCTCTTATTGTGGCCGGCCAAACAAAGAGGGTGGGGACCCTCTTTGACCGGCCAAACCCAATCCACGATCTCACGAATTAAACTCATTTAATTCATTCAATAAGTCTTCAAAAGACTTAGTCATTTTATGCTTCCGATGCGTCTCTGAAAAATTCAGATTCGACTTATCTCTCTTGATCGGAAAATCCAATTTTCAACTCGTTTTAAATCCCTCGGATTACTCGTAGTGCGTGTGACTAAATAGGCTTTCGATTTATGTTGGCCGTCTATAATTAACCAATTATAGAACGATCATGAGTGGCACCTAGTAGTACATCATGATCCCCAATTAATCGAAAGATCAACGGTTGACCTCAGAAACTATTCTGAAACCCTTCAGCAGCTTTAATGAATCGTGCCTCATTCCCTTCACCATCTTATACCCACTTGGTTCAGGACATGGTCTATGTGTGTCAGTCCCCACTAGGCTGACTACGTCACACCTAGCCCAAGTAATGTCTTTCTCGTCCAATGGATTCTAATTACTCTCATGTTTCTGAGAGATTCATACTCGGAACATGTGATGCTCTGGCCAGAGGCTTCGAGTAACAATCCAACGATAGGCCTTGGGTATACGTCTCCTCGCAAGGAGTGGTGAATCCTTTGTAGGCTGTTCAAACATCTTCGGGCATTCCGGCTTATACCCAATCATCCTGGGTCCACACCTCCTTGGAGATGCTTGCTTAAGATGTCAAAGTATAAGTCTTCTTGACCAAGATGACTTGAACACCGTAAGTCAAAGGAACATCGCACTTAAGCTGCAGTAAGAACTTCATTGACATATCTATATGTAGATTACCATATGAAGTTTTACAGCTAGTCACTCCAATGAACTAGTTCCCTTAACTAGCATTCATGTTTATCTCCGGACATCCCAATGTCACCAGCCAGTGAGAATCAGCTGATTAGAGAATAACCCATGCTAGTCTCAACAGAATTGATAGTGTCCGTATTTATCAATTCATCGACTAGGGACAATTTCAATACTTCACAATTGCACATGTAGAGATAATCACTAGTTGTGAATTCATCACAAATTCTCTCATGCTGTGAATTGTATTGCGGACATTCTGTAAATGAGTTTAAGATCTTAATCAAATACACGAACATGTATACTCAAATAGTGAATATTCATTTATTAAAGTAAATGATTACAATCATAAGGTGATTGCCTTTGGACACTTCTCTCATATTACTAACAGGATTGAGGGTTCAGTTCTTGTTTGGTGTCCAAATGGTGTAAAACAAGTGTATGGGGGGTTAGTACACTATGTTTAGCACCATTAGGGATTAAAAGAACCAATAATTGGGTAATTATTGGGGTCTTTTTGATGTATGGCAAAGGGGGAGAGAAGTTTGGGTTTAAGTTGTGAAACCAAACTTACCTTTGCATGAAACCTTAGGTTTAGGAGGAGCTGAGTTTAAGGGGGAGTATGGTTGCTCCATTCTTGGCGTAAGGGGAACCTTGGAAAGGTTCTTAAAAAGCCTTTGTAAGTCCAGTGTAGGGGGAGCTTGGGAAAAGCTTTAAAAAGTCCGTTTTGGGGGAAATTCCTAACTTGGGAGGTTAGGTGTGTGAAAAGTCCTAACTTGGAGGGTTAGGTGTGGGATGCCTTGGGATAGGATCCATTTTTGCATTGCACATGCATTTGTTTAGCATGGTTTTTGCTATTGACAACTATCTTATTTCCCTAACTTAAACGGATTGCCAAACATCAAAAAAGGGGAGATTGTTGGAGCAATCGACCCTAAAATGGTCCGGAGTGACCATAGGTTTTGATGTTTGGGCAAAGGGTTTAAGTTAGGTTTTCCCTTATGTTCTTATATGTGTATGTTGAGTGTGCAGGTTACAGGTTACACATATAGACTTGACTGGACGACCTCGGTACGGTGAAAGATGGCATAGAGACAAGCTGGAGGCTTGCGTGCGCATCCGAGGGACCTTGGTGAGCATGGACGATGAGCTGATGGGCGCGGACTTCGAGGCATGCGTGAAGGATGACATGGAGGCAAGCTGGAGGCTTGCGTGCATCCGAGGGACGGGAGCTGAAGATGAAGAGGGCGCGAAGGCAACAGTCGAGGTTATGGAGGAGGAGTCAGTCGAGTCGTGAGGGTACGAGTGCTGTGTGATTGTACTCGGGAAAGTCCTAGGATCGAGTGCTGAGAGAAGTGTACTCGGGAAGGGAAACCCTAGGTATGTGAGTAGGGCAGTCGACTGCCATTGTGGCAGTCGATTGGTGAAACTCACAGAATGGTCTCAGGCCTGGACCAGTCGACTGCCCTGGGAGCAGTCGACTGGTAGGTGGCTGGTGAGCTGGCTGAGAATTCGAACGTTGAGGGTGCAACGGTCGAATTTGGCTGGCACCAGTCGACTGCCCTGGGGGGAGTCGACTGGTAGCGAGAAATCAGCCCCGAGTCCTATTTAAAGAGGACTTCGTGGTGGCTGAGTTTCTTGACGAAACTTGCTTGGATAGGGCAAGTTAGTAGTCTTGTATGCTCAGGAAGTGTCCTTGGTGTTGTGGCGAGGTTTCTCCACCCACAAGGAGCGACGAGTTCTAGCCGGAGGTTATCCGGGGTTTGATCCACCGACGGATTGTTGGATTAGTCACCCGACCGAGGTGGATACCAACTAAAATCGCCGTGTTAGCATTGGTTAGTGATTTTATTATTGTTTTACTATTATTTCCGCTGTGCAAACTAACCGTGTAGGAACAAGAATTCGGCGAAACGCTATTCACCCCCCTTCTAGCGTACGGAATCGATCCTAACAATGATCTATTCCACCCTTTAGAAAATCCACTAAGGGAAAGGAACCCACTGAAGGGTCCTCCAAGGGCAAAGGCCCTTCATCATCTTCCCCTTCTCGAAGGCCTCAGCCGTCTTCAAGTTCCCGATTCCCTAATGCTGCTTGTGAGCAAGCATTCCAGTCCCGAACTTTCAAGTTGCTTTCTTGCCGGTCCGTTGATGGACCTTTCCTGTCTGAGCATTGTCCCTCCATTATGGAGGTGATTACCTTCTACAACCTCGGCTTTCTCCTCTCCCTTGAGCGGACAATCAATTATGATCTCGTGTCCGAATTCTACAATAACTTGCAACAAGGACCTCAAGGGGGATTTGATTTCACGACCCGAGTAGCCAAGATGAATCTTGACTTCTCTTACGACATCTTGGCGGAGTATCTGGGCGGTCATCGATCCCCTAATTTTTATTCTATCTACCCAGAGCTTCCAGACCCTTTATTGGCTCCATTTGCGGGTATCACCCCCGATGACATATATCAACACTTCTTTGGCCATCCTCGACCAGCTGGTCTTGATGAGTTAGGGTCTGACTTTCTGACCTTTGCGGCCCTCCGTCTTTCCCCTACTGATTACGTTCTGTTCAAGATAATCACAAACTGCATTTTGCCGATCACCTCAAAACCCTTAACTGAGATCCGACCTTATCACTGTCTGATGCTGTATGGCATGCATCGCCGCCTTGACTTTGACATTATAGAGAGTATTTTTCAGTCGATTATTTCCTATCGAGAGCCCAGTTGTCGCACTGTGTATATGTCGTTCGGTCACGTCATCACTGACTGGCTTATGTCAGTAGGTGTTGATGTAACCAAGGGCAGGACAGTGCCCACGGTTAGACAGGATTGCCGACTTGGCAGGCGGGTGTTTGCCAAGTCTGGCATCATCATCAGCGATCAGGATCGGGCTCTTGTATGGAAGGACGGGCGGGGTCTTCGAGAGCTACCTAGGGGCGCACACATTTAGGCACCGGCAGATGCTGCTGCACATCCGGAGGCGCCCGCCGCCGCTGCTGACTACGACTATGAGCCAGATCCTGACATCCGCTGGCAGGTCTCAGAGCTGGAGCTGACGATGCAGCATGAGGGTCACATCTCCGAGCTCTGGCGCGAGGAGGTCCGGTCGGAGTTTCGATCCTTCGATCGCCGACTTCACGCAGTGGAGTCCGATGTCTCGGGGATCTGGTCTCTGCAACAGACATGGCATGACGAGTGGCGCCAGCACACATTTCATGGATCTGCACCCTCTGGCAGTACTGCACCGGGGTCCTTTGTACCTGATGATGACACAGCTGCTGACCCGATGCAGGATGATGACCCTCCCGCCGACGTTTGATTATGGATGTACTATGCCTTTGCTTGTGACTTGCATTTGACTATTTGACTATTTTGATTGTATGACTTTATGGCTGTATGCCTGTGATCTGACTGTTATGATCGTGTGCCGTATTTGACTATGCCTATGATGACTATCTTCATGTTTGCCTTGCCATATTATGTTGGTTCATATGAGTGTTCATACGATTACTATCTTCATGTATATCATGCTACTTCATGTTTATTTCTATGTCCTTTTTTACACTATTCATATGTTGCATGTGATTGCTATGTCCTATTTTATATTTATCACATGGTTTCATATGTTTTTAAAATTAAATCAAATCTTATGTTGTTTTGGGAAACCCCTAGGGTTGATGGGGAGTATGTTTAAACTTAACAACCCGTCTACACCCTTTTCGGTGTTTGATAAAGGGGGAGAGTGTGGTTGGTTAAGTTTAGGACTGTTACGAGTTTAATGTTTGTAGTGGGAGGATCTTGATTCTCCTACAATTTTGAGATTTGAGATAATTGGATTCAAATTCCTAAACTTAAAATCGGGTTGTCAAACAACAAAAAGGGGGAGATTGTTGATGCAGACTGACCCTGATTGTTGTTTTAGTGTTGACACTGATTTTAGTTTAGGTTGATGAGATGATTGGGATTAAGTCCTGGTCGTGGACTAGGCATACCTAGTGGGACTAGGTTTGATGAAATTCCTAACCTGGAGGGTTAGGTGTGGAAAAGTCCTAGCTTGGAGGGCTAGGTGTGAAAATTCCTAACCTGGAGGGTTAGGTGTGGAAAAGTCCTAGCCTGGAGGGCTAGGTGGATGAAATCCTGACTTGGAGGGTCAGGTCCTAGCCTAGAGGGTTAGGTGGATGAAATCCTGGCATAGAGGGTCAGGTCCTAGCCTGGAGGGCTAGGTAGATGAAATCCTGGCTTGGAGGGTCAGGTCCTAGCTTGGAGGGCTAGGTTGAAGTCCTGGTGAGTGAGACTGGGCATGGAGTCTTGGTCTGGGGGACCAAGCACGTGTCAGAGAAGGGCTGGAGGCTTGTTCTCGTGACTTGGAGTGGATTCAGCCTTGCCTGGATCGGTCTGGTGACCGATCAGGGAAGTTGGCACGGTGTTCCCTCGTGGATCGATCTGGTGACTGATCCAGCGATGACTGATCGGTCTGGTGACCGATCAGGGAGCACACAGTGACCTTGTTGGGCTACTGATCGACTCCTGATCGGTCTGGTGACCGATCAGGGAGCATACAGTTCACTCACTGCTTGGCTCCTGATCGGTCTGGTGACCGATCAGGGAGCATACAGTGGGTTTTGGGAACCCTACTGCTCTGCTCTTGATCGGTCTGGTGACCGATCAGAGATACTGTTCGGATCGTTCTGGTGAACGATCAAACGTCGCGGACTTCTCACTATAACAGATCAGGTTGGAGCCTGATCGGTCGGAGGGTGGCCTGATCGGTCACCAGTCTGATCAGGCCACACCCTGATCGGTCTGGGGACCGATGAGGAGGTTTAGACTGCGAAGCTGGGAAATCACCCTACAAAGGGGTGGATCGGTCTGGTGACCGATCCACGACTTGGGAACGGTCTGGTGACCGATCACGAAGGAGTCGCAATTTCTGATTGCACGTTGGGGACCGATCAGGTTAGAGCCTGATCGGTCTGAGCCCATCCTGATCGGTCTGAGCCCATCCTGATCGGTCTGGTGACCGATCAGGAGTCACCCTGATCGGTCCGGTGACCGATCAGTAGCTGACAGCTTTATTTCAAAAACGGTGTCAGACGTCTGATTGCGTTCTGATTTCGTTCTAATTTTCTCTGCTATCACTGATGTAACTTTGATTTCATTTGCTAAACCTCTGATTAAGTGTGCAGATGATAGGGATGGATTCAAACACTCAAGGAGGGTCAATGTGAGTCTTTCCTTGGAGCAGGTTTGTTTGTTTCTCCTTCTCAGGTCACGATGGATGGCGCGGGCTTGCAACGGCAGGAAGCTGACGAGCTGACTTGGGCTTGGCTGGAGAGTTCAGTGAGTCCAGAGGTGGTCAGGATAGCTGAGGCTGTTGCAGAGAAGCTGGTGAGCAGCTGGGAGCTGCAGAGACGCACCTGGGACCTGGGATCAGTGAGTAGAGACTTAAGGGCTTGGTGGCTAAGAAGTCTCAACAACTTTGATCAAACTGTGTGGTTGGCTACAACACTTGTGTTCTTGCACAACTTTGATCCATCTCTTGAGCAAGCAACTGTGATTCTTGAGCAACCATCTATTACTTGAGCACTTGGGAAGAAACAAGGAGCTTGGCGAGTCCATCAGCAAGAAGACACGAAGAAGGGAGTTCTTGCGTGAGATCTGTGCCGAGTGGAGCTCGGTGAGGAGTTCGCTTATGTTCTTGCGGTTCTTAGTGCTCAATAAGATTCCTTCTTGTGTTTCTTGTACTTAATACTTCATTCATCTTGAAACGCTGTGGAGAGGTTACTCCACCGAGAAGGAGGTTGCTTTCTATCCGGATTTTCCGGGGCTTGATCTGCAGACGATCAAGGGATCACCCACCTTAAGGGCACGCCAAGGAGTAGGGGCAAGTTATCCCCGAACCTTGTAAACGATCCTTGTTAGTGTTTTGATTTGCTCTACATTTCTGCACATTTCTATTTGTTTTCTTTGTTTCCACTGCCTAACATCTGAAGTGCAGAGAAATCTCAAAAACTGCTAAGTTTTAAGTGTCTGGCTACATTCACCCCCCCCCCCCTCTCTAGCCATCCAAGCACCAACACACATCCTCGAGTAAATTCCCATTTAGGAATGCGATTTTGACATCCATCTGCCAGATCTCGTAGTCATGGTAAGCTGCAATAGCAAGCATGATCTGAATAGACTTAAGCATCGCCACTGGTGAAAAGGTTTCATCATAGTCGATACCATGAATTTGTTTGAAACCTTTAGCTACCAATCGTCCTTTATAGGTATGCATGCGTCCATCCATGTCAGTCTTTCTTCTAAAGACCCACTTACATCCAATGGGTTTAATCCCCTAAGGTGGATCAACCAAAGTCCATACTTGGTTAGTGTACATGGATTCCATTTCGGATCTCATGGCCTCTAGCCATTTCTCAGAATCTGGGCTCATCACAGCTTCTTAATAGGATGTAGGCTCATTCAACTCAATAAGCGTAACGTCATCATGGTCAGACAAGAGAAATGACTATCTCTCAGGCTGACGACGTATCCTATCAGATCTGCGAAGAGGTTGGTCTACTTGAACAACTTGTTGTTCCACAACTTCTTGTGCAACAATCTCATGATCCACAACATCTTGTGGTGCCTGTTCAATGTCCATTAAGGCCTCAGTACTATCTGCATCTTGAACTTCTTCAAGATGAATTTTACTCCTACTAGTTCTTCTAGAAATAAACTCCTTTTATAGAAAAACACCATTTCTAGCGACAAACACTTTGCCTTGTGTGGGATTGTAAAAGTAATATCCCTTCGTTTCCTTGGGATATCCTACAAAATAGCACTTATCAGATTTGGGTCCTAGTTTATCTGAGACTTGATGTCGAACGTAAGCCTCACAATCCCAAATCTTCATAAAAGACATCATGGGACTCTTCCCAGTCCATATCGTATATGGTGTCTTTGTGACGACCTTTGATAGAACTCGGTTAAGTATGAAAAGAGCCGTCTCTAGAGCGAATCCCCAGAAGGAAGTAGGAAGGTCTATCTGACTCATCATCGATCGTACCATATCTAATAGAGTACGATTTCTCCGCTCGGACACACCATTCCATTATGGTGTTCCAGGTGGAGTGAGTTGGGATATGATCCCACACTCTGCTAGATAGTCACGAAACTCTTGGCTAAGGTATTCACCACCTCGATCTGATCGAAGCATCTTAATACTCTTGCCAAGTTGGTTTTGTACTTCACTTTTAAATTCTTTGAACTTTTCAAAGGATTCCGACTTGTGTTTCATGAGATACACATAGTCGTATCTAATGTCATCATCAGTGAAAGTGATGAAGTACTGATAGTCTCCTCTAGCTGCGACATTGAAAGGTCCACATACATCAGTATGTATGAGTCCTAACAAGTCTGTTGCTCTTTCGCCGTGTCCACTAAATGGAGTCTTGGTCATCTTGCCTAGAAGACAAGATTCACATGTCTCATATGATTCAAAATCAAATGAGTCCAGTAATCCATCCTTATAGAGCTGGGATATACGACTCTCATTTATATGTCCTAAGCGACAATGCCAGAGATATGTTTGGTTCGTATCATTGGGTTTAAACTGTTTGGTATTTATGTTATAGATTGGGTTCTCAAGGTCTAGAACATAGAGTCCATTCATAAGTGATGTATTACAATAGAACATGTCATTTAACATTATAGAACAACATTTGTCCTTTATGATAAATGAAAAGTCTTTCTTGTCCAAACAAGATACTGAAATTATGTTCTTAGTCAATGCAGGTACATAAAAGCACTCCTCTAGTTCTAATATAATCCCAGTGGGCAAAGACAAGGAATAAGTTCCTACAGCTACGGCAGCGACTCATGCTCCATTGCCTACTCTTAGGTCCACTTTGCCCTTTGTCAATGATCTAGCTCTTTGAAGGCCCTGCACATTAGTACAAATGTGAGACGCGCATTTGGTATCTAATACCCAAGAAGAAGAGATAAATAGATTGACTTCTATAACAAAAATACCTGAAGTAGAAGTCTCACTTCTTTTCTTCTTTACTTCCTCCAGGTAATGTTTGTAGTTCCTCTTCCAATGTCCGGTCTCACCACAGTGGAAGCAGGTCCCTTCCTTAGGCACCTTATCTTTAGCCTTGGATGTAGTAGAGTTGGCCTTGCCTTTGGCTTGGGTCTTACCCTTGCCTTTAGGCTTCCATTTGCCTTTGCCTTTTTGTACCATCAGTACATTACTGGTTTTGGTTTTCTTGAGATTAGGTTCAGCAGTTCTTAACATGCTGAGCATCTCAGGCAAAGGCTTGTCAATTTCTTTCATGTTGTAGTTCATGACAAATTGATTATACCCCTCCGGCAACGATTGCAGGATAAGGTCCGTTGCCAATTCTTGGCCCATTGGAAATCCTAGTCTTTCAAGGTTCTCGACATACCCAATCATCTTGAGTACGTGAGTTCCTACAGGAGTTCCTTCTTACATCTTGCATGCAAATAGGGCTTTAGACACCTCAAACCGCTCGTGCCTAGCTTGCCCTTGATATAGTTGCTTTAGATGCTCAACCATCTCATGTGCATTCATGTTCTCATGTTGCTTCTGAAGCTCAGAGTTCATGGTGGCAAGCATAAGGCATGATACATCAAGTGCATCATCCAGATGCTTCTTGTAAGCATCCTTTTCGGCACGGGTAGCGGTAGCGACGGGTGCTTCTGGAAGAGATTGCTCTAGGGCGTACAGTTTTTGTTCTTGTTTGAGGACTATCCTCAAGTTTCTGTACCAGTCCAGGAAATTAGCTCCGTTGAGCTTGTCCTTCTCAAGGACGGATCGCAGAGAGAGAGTATTTGACGTGTTAGATGACATGGTGATCTACAATAGTAAAATTATGCAGAAATAAGTATCATATCTCATTCATTTAATTAGGCCTATAATTAAATGATGCTCCCACTGAATCGTAGAGCTTTGGTTGGGGCTAGTCATGAATGTAGGCAAACTCAATTTACCAACACTACTAGCTCCAAACCAAATAGCAATCATTATTCATGTGGGACAAGATCCATATTATTCTTCATCTTGAGTTAGCTTTGGCTAATCACCCAAGACTTGGTATAATTAGGTAGGTAACATTTTACCAATTACATCTCATGCAACTCTTTGAAACAAAGGGTCAAGATCCACATTACACATCATCTTGAGTTAGCTTTGGCTAATAGCCCAAGACATAGAATAATTATTCTCTTACCCAATTTTCCCAACTTTTAGGATATGCCTCCAAGTTTCTCAATCTAATTGAGGGGACTTAGTTAAGTCACACCCAAAGTTTGATAGTGGGACATCACAATTGTCCTCTCGCACTCTACCAAGATAAAATGCGTTACTTTGCTTTGGCAAACCCAACAACAAATGATCGAGGTAGTTTATGAGTACCAAACTTTGGTAGGCATATTGAGTTGACTTAATTGAGATAACTATTTATCTAATCATGAATCACATACACGCATTGCATATATCAATATATAAGTGATAAAACGTGACATGGTTATGACCCTTATACTACGATCTTCCCAAGCCAATGAGAAGATCGATGGTTAACCTAGGGATAACATCTTCTCCAAGCGCATCCTTCGGTCATCATGTGCGGTCGGCATCCTTCTTGTAACTTCATTCTTCAATGGACACTCCACTACTCCTTTTGTACATTACAATGTAGGAAAACTCGAGTTACATTCGAGTCTAAATCTATTTTTATAACTTGAAAAATAGAGACAAGGCACGACACGCAGGCCGTATTATGAATTACAACGTGCACACACACACATATTCATCCAATCATATTGGGGTTAAGGCCATAACCATGCACCATGTCATCAATCACATACAATAGATTTAGGACATCAATTTTTTATTATGATTATAAAAATTCTTATGAGCCGAAACCATAGGTTATAAAATTTGTCGAGTACATTCGCATCATATCACACTTTCATATTTCATATGATGATGCTATAGACTTTTAGTTTGATCAACACAAACTTTTGTATCTTGACAAATGCTCATACATTATACAATCTATAATAAAATTATATCCTACTTCTATATCACATATAAAAGTTTTTTAAACTTTGTACGATCTTTCGCAAGTGGCTCTGATACCACTGAAGGGAGCTATAGGTAAAAATATTTAAAATCGCAGTGGAAATAAGATCCCTCGAGCGATCCATGCGAAAGAAAAACTCATACAAAGTGATCTACAATTCCTATCTTATAGGAATACCTTTGTCGCGTGCCCTTCGCTTATCCCGCTAGTCCTTTAGTTCGCCAGATCTCTTACACGTTCAAGTGTTCGTGCCTCTATGCGTATCCACACGAACACGATCTATGCCTCAGAGAGGAACCACCTTAGTTGTGCTAGCAACTTGGGATGGTTCACAAAGCACAAGAACCTCCACTAGAGAGTTATGGACAAGGAGGAAGAAAGAAGAGGAAGAGAGATGCACCCTCTAGCCTTTGACAAGGGGGAGGTATTTATACTCATCTAATGAATACCAAGGGTCTATGTCCCTTGAGCTCCTCTCATCTTAATGCTAATAAAACCCAATGAATACCAAGCCTCTTGGTATTCCTTGAGACTCTTAATATTCTATTCATCTAATGAATATAATGTCTCTTAGCCTTCCTCTTAAATAATATTTTATTAAACTCTTTAATGAATATTATCCATAATTAAGTGGTTGAGTCTAATCTAGATGAGTCTAACTCAAATTAGACTCAATCCCATAATCTAATTGGATTCACTTGAGTCTAACTCAATTAATCCAATTCGAATCAAATCTTAGTCAAACCAAGATCAGTTAATCTCCGAAGCATCGTGTCCTTAGTATGTGACCCAATAGGTTCTCATAACGTTGGCAATGTGTCTAACCCACTTTAGACACATAAGCAATGAGCGGCATCTAGTAATGCATCATTGCTACCCAAGTAACAAGAAAAGTCGAGATCCGACTTAACTTCCGTGACTACGATAATGTATGACTTGTCCTTCTATCCTCGATATCTAGATTGACCAATGAGGCATAGACCGTGTCATCCTCAGTCAATCTTGTGTTTCTTGATCCCTGAGTAGACTCACACAAACAAATGAGCTCAATATCTCATATTGACTCATTTGAGCATGGCCATGCATTTTAGTAGTCCTACTCAATCAAGGGGCCCACAGATATCACTCCCGTCATTTGGGAGGGATAGATCCCATCTACATCACTCACATCCCTCTGCATAATTCATTACATATCCAGTGATCGCCTTTATAGTCCACCCTATTACGGGTGACGTTTGACGATACTAAAGTACATAACTCGTTATGTAGGGAACCGTAGTGACTTCAGGTCTAAGGACTATTCATACCAATAGTCACATGAGAAAGTTTATGACACTCATATGATAATCTATGAAACTTTCTCATGGCGGGTCATTCAGTACACATTCTCCAATGTATACTTCATGTGTCAACTTGATATCACATATCCATGACTTGTGAGCTCAAGTCATCAGTTGACCTACATGCTAGTCTCCATGCATTAATATTGTCCTTGAATATTAATGCTTGACTAGGAATGGTTTAGAGTAGTATTCTCTACATTATCTCACTATCGATTTAACCAATCGACATAATGTAGATAAGAACCTACTACCCAAGGACATTATTATACTTAGTTATTTGGCACAAATACAAAGTAAGTATAATAACCAAAATGTCTTTATTAATAATAGAATATGATACAAAATGTCCCTAGTCAATCATCACATAATTGACTCTAGGGCTCCTACTAACATAATCAACAATACCCCTACTCCGTTGCCATACTTAGTAGCAAGCCCATTTACATAAATCATCTTGGTCCTTTCTAACTTTTGACTCAAGGTCTCTATCAAGAAGTTTGTAATCCTTGATCTTAGATGGCCGTCCTAAGTTAATATTGGATATCGTATTCACTAAGTTCAGTTTTTTAGTTGACTAGCCATCTCGAGGTCTCTGTATTAGTTAGCACCCTTCCAAGGTGTTGTTGGCGAGCATGATGATGGGGTCAAAGAGAAAGTACAGTCACAATTTACGAATTGTTCC
>JAGFNQ010004151.1:0-79635 GCA_024364735.1 Boesenbergia rotunda | reverse complement strand
CGGGAACCGATACACCCCCATGGCCACTAATGTAAAAATAGATAGTGACCCTGATGGTAAACCAGTGGACCTTAAACTCTATAGAAGTATGATAGGTAGTCTACTGTACCTTACAGCCAGCAGACTTGACATTCTTTTTGCTGTAGGGATGTGTGCTAGATACCAAACCTGTGCTAAGGAAACACACTTAGCAGTCCTAAAAAGAATACTAAGATATGTAAAGGGCACCCTAAATGTAGGGATTTGGTATCCTAGAACCTCAACCTTCAATTTGTCAGGATACTCGGATTCTGACAATGCTGGTTGTAAATTAGATAGAAAGAGCACAAGTGGAAGCTGTCAACTGTTAGGAAATAGTCTAGTAAGTTGGTGCAGCAGAAAACAACACTGTGTAGCTCTGTCCATAACTGAAGTTGAGTATGTAGCCTTAGGAGAGTGTGTAGCACAACTTTTATGGATGATGCACACTCTTAAGGACTTCCAGCTTAACTACACCCAAACTCAAGTATTTATTGACAATATAAGTTCAATTAATCTAACTAAAAATCTAATCCAACATTCCAGAACCAAACACATAGAAGTCAAACATCACTTTGTAAGAGACCATGTAGCCAGGGGTGAAATAGTACTTAAGCATATAGACTTTAAATCCAACCTAGCTGACATACTCACAAAACCCTTACCTGAGTCTGAGTTCAGCTCACTAAGAAGGCAGTTAGGATTGTGCTCTGTAGAATAGGTTAACTCTACTTTTTAATTTCTTACTGCTTTACTTGATTTAAAAATCAGTTTCTAAAAGAACTTGAAAAACTGTTTTATTTAATTTCAAAATTAATTTTTTTAAAAAAAATTTCTTAGTTTTATTTCAAAACTACCCCCTCTCAAAACTAGGGCTTTTTCGCAAATGGACTTAGCCTAGGCCCTAACCCTAGAACTGCATGCACCTATAGAGTTAGAAGCCAGCATCTCACAAGCACCTTAGGGTACTTTTTGATTGATAACCTAGAAAGGGTTGAGATGCTTAGGTCTTTGCCTTAATTCAAGATGCTTTAAGTCAGTGCATCTGCAGTAATTGGGGCACTAAATACAACTTACACAGCAATGAAGTTAAGTGTCAAGTTTAGAAAATTTAACTTGAACAAAAACACTTAACTTGACTAACCCTAGCAAAAACTACTGTTTATAACAGTTAGTGAGTAGCTAATTGGGTTAAACAGGTCCCTACAAGAGAAAATTAACTGATTTGGTTTAAGTCTTATCATGAATTGGTTCAGTACAGCAAAATCATGCAAATATTTTCCATTATGAAAGTTATTTCCGTTATGCAATTTAATTTCTGCTCTATTTATCTTTTTGATATATGACAAAGGGGGAGAGATAAGAAAGGAGAGAATTTAAAATTTTTTGTTTAAATTTTTTTTTTGTAGAATATTTTTCTCTCAAAATTTCAAAATCTATCTTTTATTCAAAAAGTACTTAACTAAGCTTTTCTAAAGTACTAAGTTTTTCAAAGTACTAAAGCACTAAGTTTTTCTTACTTAAGCTTTTCAAAGTACTTAAGCTTTTCAAAACTTTCCTAGTACTTAAGCTTGTCAAAAATTTTCTCACTTAAGCTTTTCAAAGTACTTAAGCTTTTCAAAACTTTCCTAGTACTTAAGCTTGTCAAAAATTTTCTCACTTAAGCTTTTCAAAGTACTTAAGCTTTCAAAACTTTCCTAGTACTTAAGCTTGTTAAAAAAATTTTACTTAAGCTTGTCAAAACTTTTTAAAGTACTTAAACTTTTCAAAAGTACTTAAGTTTTTCAGAAAAACTTAAGCTTTTCAGAAGTACTTAGGTTTGTGTTAACTTCACGAAGTACTTTAAAACTTAGAGTTTTTCAAAACATTTTTGAAGTATCATAAACTTAAAACTTTCAATTTGTTGGTACTCAAACTAAAGTTTGAAAATCCTTCTTAAACTTAAGTTTTCAAAGTTGTCTAAATAAACTTAAGCTTTCAAAATTTACTAAGTATTTGAACTCAAAAATTCTCTACAAGTATAATTTTTTTAAAATTTTCTAAGTAAAAATCCAAACTTTAAACTTAGAACTTAGTGTCGAAAACCCCACGAATTTTTGAAAAATCTAGGGGGAGATTCCTTCCAGGGGGAGGGAACAAAAGGTAATTTGTATATGCCTTGATTAAACTTAACTTTTTGAACCAGGGTTGTCATAAATCAAAAAGGGGGAGATTGTTGGTGCAGAAAGCACCCAAGTCGAACTTGAGTTTTGATAATGGCAACAGGGCTCAAAAGTTAAGTCTTACTTGCTATCTAACATGTCACTCTAGTGTGCAGGGTAAAAAGCCCTAGCGAAGGACTGCTAGGCACTGGCGAAGGAATGCCAGGGTAAAAAGCCCTAGCGAAGGACTGCTAGGCACTGGCGAAGGAATGCCAGGGTACTGAAGCCTTAGCGAAGGACTGCTAGGCGCCAAGCGAAGAACAGCTTGGGACTGAAGCCCTAGCGAAGGAATGCTAGGCACTGGGTGAAGGACAGCTCGGTATCCAAGACCTGGCAAAGGACCACCAGGCAAAAGTCCAACCAGAGGAGCGGTTGGCATCAGGTACATTCTCCCGAGAGGAGTAGGTGAGGACGCGTTCCCCGTCGAGGGAACAGTAGGCGTCGGTTCGACCTAGGGCTCAATTTTGGAGACCCAAAGTCAGAACCAAGACAGCTAAGGCTGTATAAACTAACATCTTATTGTTTTATGGTGTTTTGGACTAACCCTGGATGCAGGACCGAAGGAACGAGTGTCTGCAGCTCAGAGAGCCTCAAAGGAATGAGGCAACAGCTGACCAGGGCACCCGGAGTGTCCCGGGCGCCCCCAAGGTGAACACAAAACACACAAAACAAAGGCAGACTTCGACAGCTCATCTCCCGGTCGCCCCATTCTCCCGGGCGCCCCCGCTGCTCCCGGGCGCCCCCAGCGCTCCGGGCGCCCCCAGTGCAAGCCTACGAAAATAAGCCAGCCAAGCCAAAGGGATAAGATTTGACCCGGTCAACCTGGGCGCCCCCAGCGTCCCGGGCGCCCCGGTCAAGATGTGATCCCGAGTTTGAAGGGATCAGAAGTTGACTGAGGGAAAGGCGGATCGGTTGACACGTGGGGGGGGGGGGGGGCGCCCCCGACGTTCCGGGCGCTCCCAGGGCCTATAAAATGGCCCTCGACCCCGAGGCTTAGTACAACGAATTCTTTCAACGCTTCTACGCTCTTCAGCTTCCGCGCTCTGCTCCGGCAATCTCCCGACTCAAGATACAAGCGCCGACGACGTCCTACTGCTCTGGAAAAAGTAATCTACATCGGACGTCGGTAAAAAGAAGAGCTCAATTTCAGTACTGTACTTGAATTGTAATTCCATTTCTGTAACTGTTTTTTACGCGATTATAGTATTGCCCGCAGTAAACGGTCAGCGACCGTGGGCCTTGGAGTAGGAGTCGACCTAGGCTCCGAACCAAGTAAAAATATCTGTGTTTGCGTGTTTTTGTTTTTAATCTTCCGCTACGCATTCTCTTTTCAAATCCGAACGCTTTCCGATATTCACCCCCCCTCAATCGGTTCTCTCGATCCAACATACAGGAGTATGTAATCGATTGCAGGATCGATTACGGGAGTGCATAATCGATTATTCGATCAATTACGACCGTGCGTAATCGATCAATTGATCGATTAAGCAGCATTCTGTGCCTGCTAGAGAAATTGCTCTAATCGATTAGTGAATCGATTCAGAGAGATTCTGTGAAAGTTTGTAAAGCCACCAATCGATTGATAACTGTCATCAATCGATTGGAATAACTGATAAACACAGAAATTTGTACTCAATTGTGACATCCTTCAATTCCTATGGGTTAACGCAAGATCACATGGTCTCACAAGACCTGGTAAGCGAGAATAAGTGTGCCCAAAAGATTGAATATTTGTTCCTTTCCTTGAAATGTCCAATCATGATCTTCGGACTAAATACACATTAATGAAGTACTAGTCTTCCCCATGATTGGTCAAGTTAATGATTTATGGTGAATCTAATCTTCTTGCTCAAAGTAATGCATCATAACAAGCATTATGAGCAAGAGGATTAACCCTAACATCTTACTCCCATCTAGAAATGCACAAGCAAGGGAAGACCTATATTCTTGTTAGATGCATTTGAGGGCAAGTGAGTTGAATAACTTGAAGTGATCATGTAGGATTATTCAATATGACACATTCCTAATTCTCTTCGTAAGTAACTAAATTCAGATTCCGGAAGAGGTTTGGTGAAAAGATCCGCAAAATTTGATTTTGACTCAACATATTTAAGAACAATATCACCACTAGACACATGATCTCTAATAAAATGATGTTTAATTTCAATATGCTTGGTTCTTGAATGATGAACCGAATTTTTGGTCAAGTTTATGGTACTCACACTGTAACAAAAAACATGCACATTTTTATAGATGAGTTTATAATCTTCTAAGGTATGAGTCATTCATAATACTTGAGACACACATTCGTCCATAGCTATATATTCGGCTTCGGTTGTGGAGAGTGCTACACAATGTTGTTTTTCACTTGACCAACTCACCAAGGAGAATCCCAAAAATTGGCACCCATCACTAGTGCTTTTCCGATCCAATTTACGCCCAGTGTAATCCGAATTGGAGTATCCTACAAGATCAAAGGTTTCGGTTCTAGGGTACTACAAACCCACACTTTGAGTCCCATTAAGAAAGAATCCGTTTGATTGCACATAGATGTGATTCCTTGGCACAAGCTTGATATCTTGCACACATACTCATGGCAAATAATATGTCGGGTTTACTAGCCGTGAGATAGTGGAGACTACCTATAGCACTACGATACATTTTGGGATTAACTTCTTTACCTTCAATATCATTGTCTAACTTAGTGTTAGTTGCCATAGGGGTAGATATTTCTTTTGCACTTTCCATCCAAAATTTCTTAATGATTTCTTTTATATATTTGGACTGATGAGTATATATGCCATCTTTTGTTTGTTTAATTTGTAAACCTAAGAAAAATATTAATTCACCAACTAAGCTCATTTCAAACTCACTTTCCATGTAATTTATGAACTCATTTAGATAGTCTATGTTTGTGGACCCACAAATAATGTCATCTACATACACTTGGGTCACAAAATATCTTCCCCACTAGTCTTTAAAAATAATGTAGGATCAATTTTTCCTCTATGAAAACCTTTTGACATTAAAAATATTGACAACCGTTCATACCAAGCACGAGGTGCTTGTTTTAGTTCATACAATGCCTTCTTAAGCTTGTATACATGGTTTGGAAATTCTAAATCTTCAAATCCTGGAGGTTGCTCAAAATAGACTTCTTCTTTGATAAAACCATTTAAAAATGTTGATTTTACATCCATTTGATACAACTTAAATCCTTTATGAGCTGCAAATGTCAACATCATCCTAATAGATTCTAACTGAGCTACCGGTACATAAGTTTCATCATAGTCCAACCCTTTAACTTAATTAAAGCCTCTAGTAACCAATCTAGCTTTATTTCTCACAACCATTCCCTTATCGTCAAGTTTGTTCCTAAAAACCCACTTTATATCAATAATTGATTTTCCTTTGGATCTAGGAACTAACTCTCAAACTTGACTTCTCTCAAATTGAGATAATTCATCTTGCATTGCAATCCAATCGGGATCAAGCAATGCATCATCTATGGCTTTTGGCTTAATTTGTGAGATTAGAGCTACTTGACTCCCTTCATTTCGAAAATAAGATCGAGTTAGTACCCCATGTGTAATATCGCCCACTACTTGCTCCAAAGGATGGCTTGCACTTATCCTCGTGGGTCTTTGTTCTTGAGTTGTAGTGACTACATTCTCAAGTGGTAACTCAACAATACCTTCCATTTCACTCTCTTCTTTTTCAAGATTATTTTCTTCTTCTAATGTCAATTTCTCCAATTCAGATTGTACTTCCTCTTCTATTGCTTTATTAGAACTTGAGCTTGAATTTTCTTCAAAAATCACATTTAGAGACTCTTCAACTATTTTAGATCTCTTGTTGTAAACTCTATAGGCTTTGCTATGAGTGGAATACCCTACAAGAATACCTTCATCCGCCTTGGCGAAAAATTTTCCTAAGTGATCTTTGGTGTTTAAAATATATACTTTACATCCAAATACTCTAAGATGCTTGATTGTAGGAGGTTTACCAAACCACAACTCATGAGGTGTTTTGTTCAAAAACCTATGTATTAGAGTCTTATTTTGCACATAACATGTCATCTTAATTGCTTTGGCCCATACATAACTATGAAGTGAGTATTCATTTAACATACTCCTAGCGACCTCTTGTAAGACTCTATTCTTTCTCTCAACAACCTCATTTTATTGTGGTGTCCTAGGAGTAGAGAATTCATGCTTATATCCATTTTGTGAGCAAAAATTTTCAAATCTTTCATTCTGAAATTCACCTCCATGATCACTTCTTAATCTATTGATTTTCAGATTTTTCTCATTTTTTACTCTTCTACAAAAAGCAATCAATGTTTCTAAGGTATGATCCTTATGCTTCAAGAACACCACGTAAGTGTATCTAGTGAAGTCATCTATTACGACTAAACAATATTTACTATCATTCAAGGAAACATGCTTACTACTATCAAACAAATCCATATGCAATAGTTCTAATGCGGTAGACATACTTAAAATTCGTTTTACCTTTGTGGGTAGCCTTGGTTTGCTTACCCATTTGACATGCATCACATAGTTTATCTTTTTGAAACTTCAATTTTGGCAACCCTTGCACCAACTCGTTCTTTGATAGTCTTTTGATATGTCTCATGTTGGTGTGAGCAAATCTGTGATACTAAAGCCAAGTCACTTCCTCTTTAGACATGAAACACTTAGCAAACACATTAGTAGCACCAAATAGTTCAACTTGGTAAATGTTTTCCTTTCTATGACCAATAAGCATGTTAGTGTTTAGTTCACTATGCTTAATTAGACATTGAGATGAGTCAAACTTAACTCTATGTCCCGAGTCACATAGTTGACTAACACTTAGTAGATTGAAAGTCATACATTTTACTAATAGAACATTACTAATTATAAATTGTTCAGAAATTTTAATATCTCCTATTCCAATAACTTTCAATTCACCACTATTGCCAAAGGAAATGGTACCTATATTTTTGTTTTTGAGTGATAAAAATTTTGATGAGTCTCCTGTCATGTGTTTAGAGCATCCACTATCAATAAATCATGTTGTTGGATGCTCCCCCTTAATGCATATCTGTTCAAATGTGATGAACTAAATGTTTTGGTACCCAAATGTTGGGTCCAATAGCATCTATAACATATTGCTTGGGTACCCAAGTTTGTGCAGTTTTAACTTTGGAAACATGATTTCTACTAACAAGGGATATAAAATTAACTTTCTTATCCTTTGATTTACACCCTAATCCTACCTTGTTATAAACTGCTCATTGATTTCTTAATATCATGTCCAAGTATTTTGAGCTTGAGGTAAATTTTTCCAAAACACTTCTAAGATCTTCTACTTGCAATTTCAAGGATGTATTTTCCTTTTTAAGTTCATCACTTTTAGAATTAGCAACTTCATGATGTGTACATGCTTCACATGGCATAGTATCAATTTTGAGTAATTTCATCTTATTTTATAGTTCTTTAACTTTAACATTTGATCTAGATAAAACATTTGTCAAACATGCAATAGTAGCATAGAGTTTATCTAATTTAGAAGAAGTTACCTCATCATCATTAGATGATGACTCGCTTGAAGACTCAACTTCATCTTCATGGTTTTCCTCATCTTCACTACTTTCAACATCATTTAAAGCCATGAGAGTTACATGTTTTGAAGCCTCCTCCCAATTTCTTCATTTGACGAGCTAGATGAAGAATCATCCCATGTAGCTTTCAAGGCATTCTTTTTCTTTGTCTTATCATCTTTTCTTTTTAACTCAGGGTAATCGGCTTTGATGTGACCTTTTTTACTGCACTCAAAATAAATTGCATCAGTCTTTGCTTTTGATCTAACCGGAGACTTACCCTTTTTCTTGTTATCAAGGAACATTTTCTTGACATCTTTCTTGTTGAACTTCATAGATCGTCTCATCATCTTCCGGACAAAGTTTGTCATCTCACTTGATGATAGCTCCTCATCGCTATCACTATCGCTATCTTGCTCGGATTCGGATGAAGAGGACTCTTCCTTCTTCTCCTTCTTCTTCTCTTTATTTTTCTTCTTGCTTCTTTCACCTGCAACCAAAGCTATACCTTTCTCCTTATGACTTGTATTAGCTTGTTCATGCAGTTCTAGCTCACAAAATAGTTCATCTAACTTAACAATTGATAAATCCCTTGAAACCTTATAGGCATCAACCATCGATGACCATAATGAGTTTCTTGGGAATGATTTTAGTGCATACCTGATGAGGTCCCGATTTTCCACACTTTCTCCAACTAAATGAAGATCATTTAAAAGCTCCTTGAACCTCCCATGTAATTGACTTACCGTTTCTCCTTCCTTCATTACAAAGTTTTGCAATTGATTTATAAGAAGGTCTCTTTTGGCAATTCTTGAATCTTTAGTGCATTCATTTGGCTCAATGAGCTTGTCCCACAATTCTTTAGCATTCTTGAATAGACCAACTTTCTTTAGTTGTTCCGAGCTCAAACCACATTGAAGAGTTACAGTAGCTTTAACATTTGCTTGTGCCTTCATCTTTTGCTCAACCGTCCATTTTGATGATTCCAGAATTTTCCCGTCTTGTGTTGATGTAATAAAACCCTTAGTAACGGAAAACCAGTTGCCAATTTCGTCATGAGATAATTCTCCATGCGACTCTTCCAATATGCAAAATTGTTCCCTTCATAGTAGGGTGGTCGTGTAGTGTTGTGACACATCCTCGCAGCTCAACCACTTGCTTCTTTGGGTGTGAGTCCTCCGAAGCAACCTTGCTCTGATACCACTTGTTAGGACCGGTAGAGGTAGAGTGGGGGGTGGGGAGTGGGGGGTGGGGGGGGTGAATAGCTCGCTTCAGTTGGTTTTTCTTCTTCACAGTAGAAACTAGAAGTCAACCACCTCCAAATACAATGTTAATGCTTTGATTTACTTGATCTCCACCTCCTTGAGGTGACTAATCCAAGGGTCCACACTAGCGATCACAGATTTCACTTTGAAACCTCCTCGGAACAACACCGAAGGTGGAGAAACCCTTTTACAACAACCTTGAAAGCTTTCATGAAAAGAACAACACAAAGGAGAAGAAGAAGAGAAATATTACAATCTAGGCTCAATTCTCCTTCCATTGGTTGCTTGAAGATGGTGTTGAAAACTTGAGCAGAGAACTTAAGCACCAAGCTTATCAGGATCGCAATGGAATAGTAGTGTTTGCTTTTTGCTTCGCCGCCTGTTTTTAATAGTCTTCTCTGCTTCTTTGTGGCGTCATAAATCGATTGGTGAAAACTCCAATCGATTATCATATAGCCGTTGAATAGTACGGATCTCGGATGAACGACTGTGATTACGCTATTTTGATCTTTAATCGATTGGGAGCATGCATTGATCGATTAGTCTCTTTAATCAATTCAACAATCGATTAAGCACCCTTCTGTTCAAGCGAGGGATGTGCCCCAATCGATTAATCAATCGATTAAGAGGTTCCCTAATCGATTGACCAATCAATTAGGGAGCTTTCTATTTTCATATAGAATGTCTCCCAATCGATCGGTCAATCGATTGATAGCTTCTGAATTGATTGACTGATCAATTAGGGAGCATTCTGTTTGCGCACAGTATAGCTCCTAATCGATTCACCAATCGATTACAAGGCTTTCTGTTTTCGCACAAAATGTCTCTCAATTGAGCTTCTGAATCGATTGATTGATCGATTAGGGAGCATTCTGTTTGCATACAGAAAAACTCCTAATTGATTCACTAATCAATTACAGGGCTCCTAATCAATTGACTGATCGATTAGGGAGCATTCTGTTTTCGCACAGAATAGCTCTTAATCGATTCACTAATCGATTGATCTCCTTCTAATCGATTGTCTGATCGATTGATATACTCAGATTTAGGATTCTCAATCCTAAATATCCCTGCTTCTTTTCAATCGATCCAATTACCTTGTGCCAGCAAAACCTCTTGTTTCTTGGACTTCATGCCTGGAGCCTCCTCATCTCCGGGTCTTCATGCCAAGAGTTCCGTCCCCGACCATCCCTTGGACTTCTTGTCTGGAGCTTCCTCATCTCCAGGTCTTCATGCAAAGAATCCGGTTCCCAATCATTCCTTGGACTTCTTGCATTACTGCATACTAAAGCTCAATGTTAAATCCAATGTATTAGCTTAAACTTAAACAACTATCAATCATCGAAACTTCTTATTTAGGGCATGATTGCATCTATAAAGACCAGATTGAAAATCTGGCAAGAAGACTTGGTGGGCTAGTGTAGACCAAACATCAAGGTGAGAAAAGACCTAGTGGGTTAGTGATCAAGGATCAAGTACCAAAGATCATACATAGTATGTAAGGTAAGAAATTGGAGTGCAGAAAACCAGTGAGGATGAGTCTCAATTGAAACTTAGGCGTTAATCCAACTTAGGGTCATTTCAGAATCCTAAGTTGAGATCAAATTAAAATCCGAATAAGGATTTTCTCATGCATAAAACTATTCTAACTTTGTTTTGCAAGATAAAATATATGGTACTAATACTGTTTTGCAAAAACAAACTTTGTTCCGTCAACGAAAAAATAGGTTCCGTCGACTAATCCTTGACTATTCCGTTGACTGAAAAGTTATTCAATTGACGACAACCATTTATTCTACAGCAAGACAGACTATTCATAAGGAAAGGCATAGATCAGTTGATGGATAGATGTTTTCCGTCGAAAGATCCTTTAAATTTGACGTGACAGCCAACTCAGCATGGAGTTCACACTACAAAAAAAAAGCTTTAGAAGTGGTTTTTAGAGAACTATAGCTGTGGTTTCCAACTGCAGCTATACTTATTGCAACAGTTATACAACCATTGCGGGTGTTGGCGGCGCTAAAAGAAACTAAAACGGTAAAATCAACCGTTGGTGAAAGTGCTAAAACCGCTTCTATTAGTTGTCTATTGCAGCAGTTTAATACCGCTTCTATTGGATGGCTGTAGCAACGGTTCAAAACCTCTGCTATAGGATTTTATTGACTGGTATTTGGAATGCGTATAGAGGCGGTTCAAACCTCTTCTGATTGATGCATATAGAAGCGGTTTCGATAGACTTCTTTTGAACGGTGTATAGGATGCATATAGAAGCGATTTTAACCACTTCTGATGAATTCCAAATAGAAGCGATTTGAACCACTTCTAATGGATGCATATAGCAGTGGTTCAAAACCGCTTCTATAGGCTTTGATTAACCATAATATGGAATGTATATAGAAGCAGTTCAAACTGATTCTATTAACCTAGTGATTAGCAGTGGTTAAAAACTGTTTCTAATTATATTAAATTTATATATATATATATATATATATATATATATATATATATATATATATATATATATATATATAATTTTAAAATAAATGATCAAACTAAATCCATTGATAATATTTATAATTTACTTCACAAATATAATTTATATTCATAACACAATTGAATAATCAAATCGACAAATAATATTCATATTTCATTTCAAAATATCCATAACACGTAATATCCAACACCAAACTACACAGTTCACAAAATATTTTTTTAATCTCCAAAATATTTACAATCTTCATTAATAAATTTTCTTCACCAAAAAACATCAAAAGACATTTGCTCAAAGTGACAAAAGGTGTTTTGACAAAAGGCGTTCGCTCCAAGTGACAAGCAACAAAAAGCATTTTCTTCGAGTAACAATAGGCATTTGCTCCAACCTTCAATAGCAACCTTCAATGATTGGAAAGAGACATAAAAATTATATAGAGCTAGTTTAAACAAAGATATAAAGCTAAAATGTAGCAATAATATAGCTACAAGTCCACGTGTTACATGAAGTACAACAAGGAAATGATTTCCTACCCTTTCATGGACAAGTGAGAAAAGATGATAAGAATTGTAATGGTTATCTACAGCAGCCAATCATTGTAATGGTTTCATTTTACTATACCAATTTTATTAAGCATCCACCAAATGCACCATAAATGAAACCAACAGGCATGTTCATCTCTAGCTCCATTTTCAAAAGTGATATATGTTCAGATAACAGTATGTACTTAATCAAAAGTGATACGAGTGAACAATATGTACTTAATCAAAAGTGCATAAAGATAACAAGAGAGACATGGTAAGTGAGCATCGATCTAGCAATTGAATACTTATATAGGTTCAGATAACAATCACTTGAGTGTGTGTGTGTATAGTAAATGTTGTTATCGATGCGTATAACTAGAGGGGGAGGGGGTAAATAGTCGTTCACTCATTTCAATCACGGTTCTCTTCCTACACGTTGTTAATGCGCAAGCGGAATAACCAATAACTAAAAGCTAACAACTAAGAAGACAAACCGTTTACGTGGTTCAAAGATAAAGCTCCTACTCTACGGCTGTCCGTAAGGTGGACAATCCCTATCCGTCGGTGGATTAGTCCCCGGAAGACCTCCACCTAGCTCGTGTCGCTCCTTGTAGGTGGAGAAACCTCACCACAAACTCTCGACAGCACCTAAGCACTTGGAGACTACTTAGAAGCTTTACCCAAGATTATTTTGTCAACCTTTGCCCAGCCAAACTGAGCTCTCTTAAATAGAGCTCACAGCTGAAACATCCGTTACCAGTCGACTGGTGCCAACACCAGTCGACTGGCACTCAGATTCGAACGTTACAGCCTAACATTCGAATTCCAACCGACACCAGTCGACTCCACAGAAAATCAGTCAACTAATCTTTCTGTGCCTTACATCAGTCGACTGCTATAGGTAACAGTCAACTGCCCAAACCCTAAACCGAGGCTTTCCCTTCGCGAGTATAATTCGCTCAGCACTCGGACCCTCACAACTTAGCAGACCCTTCACCTAGCAGCCTCGACCTGTTGCCTTCAAGTCTTCTTCGACTTTAGCTCTCATCCCTCGGATGCATACGAGCCCACGACTCGTCCTTATGCCATCCTTCGTGTATGCCTCGAAGTGTGCTTCCCTCGGCTCATCGTTCCTGCTTTGTCCATGATCCCTCGGATGCATACAAGCCCACGACTTATTCCTCATACCATCTTTTACCGGATCCGAAGTTGTCCAGCTAAGCTTATGTGTATCCTGCAACCCTGCACACTCAAATACACATATCAAATACAAGGGTGAACCTAACTTAAACCCTTTGCCCAAACATCAAAACACATGGTCACTCCGGACCATAGATTGCTTCTAATAATCTTCCCATTTTTGATGTTTGGTAATTCGTTTAAGTTAGGGAAAACAAATAACAAATACAATGCTAAATAACATTTGGACTTATGTTGCTAAGACTACACCTTGGACTTATACTGCTAATGCATATGCAATCATGCAATGCAAAAATGCATAGATCCTATCACAAGACATCCCCACACCTAAACTCCCCAATGAGTTAGGATTTTTATCAACAAGGGCTTTTTAAGAATCTTTCCAAAACTCCCCTTACATTGGACTTATAAATGTTTTTTAAGAACCTCTCCAAGGCTCCTCCTTTGTCAATAAATGAGCAACACTGCTCCCCCTTTACCTAAGCTCCCCCTTAATCTAGGATTTCTTGCAAAGACGTGTTTAGTTCCCACTTAAACCTAACACTTCTCCCCCTTTGCCACACATCAAAAGGGCTCCAACAATATGCCAATTATTGGATCCTTTAACCTATAATGATCATAAACGAAGTGTATTAACCCCCTATAAGATTATACACTTGTCTTACATTATTTGGACACTTTCGACTTTGCTGAAAATAACTTCAGCCTGTATCAGTCGACTGAGACAGTTACCAGTCGACTGATCCTTGTCAAAAAACCATACAGTAGCTAGACTCTCTCTAGACAACACTGTTACCAGTCGACTGCCTGTTAAATACTGAAAATTTTTCGAAAATAAGGGGCCTAGTTGTAATTTTTCAAACCTGTTGGGCTTATTTGCAAAATGTCAAAAACTATATTAAAATCTAAAAGCCCTAAGTTCTTCCCCGTTGTCACTTGAAAACCGCCCGACCCTTTCAGTTTTCGCGAGACGCCGCACGAGCGATAACCACCGACGCCTGTCGCCTCTCGCCCGCGCGACGCCGCCGAGCCCCAGCCGCCGTTTCTCCCTCGCGACAACCACCGTCGCCGCCGGTCCCGCACGATTTCATCTTCACTTTGCCACCGAGCCCTAATTCCTCCTCACTCGATCGACGCCGGCGAACCTCCTTCTCTTGTGTCGGGTCGTCAGATTTGGAGAGAGAGCAAGGTTCAGTTAATGCTTGTGAAGAGTTGCGGCCATGAGTAATCAAGGTAAGAAAAAAAAATGGTTGTTTGGTTGAGAGACGTTTGTTTGGGTTGTGGTTTAAGATTGGATCTTCAGATGTTGCTGTGTGTTAGTTATGGCTAATTGGAATCATGTGTAGTTGAAAGTTCAAATGTGTCTGATGGTTTGTGAGTTTAGTTTTGCTATGTAGAATTCCTACGGCTCAGATTTGCTTCAGTATATGTATTGATCTTATATGTTAGATTAAGGTTTGGTTTTGTTTTGGAATGGATCTTAAGATTCTTGAACGAGTTGTTAATTTCATTATATGAGTGCATGAGCTTAATCTCATATGCATCAACACCTTAGTTAGAGAAAGAAGTGAAATGGCAGGTTCTTGTGTATTCAAGATTCATGTTTAAAATAGTTTACTTATCCATGAAAAATTTTGTGATATCTGTGCTTCCAGGTTTAGAAAGCTAAATTCAGGTATTATTGTCCACATCATGGAGCAAGGTTTCTTTGATTAAATTAATTATGTTAAAGCTTTCTGTTTAGGGGGATTAATGGAATTAGTATATTATATGAATAAATTAGGAGGTGTAGCTTCTAATCCTGTATCTTTATTGCCGTTAGTTTTGTTGTAGTTATTAAATTCAAGGATTTGGTCGAACTACGTTTAGTAGTAATTTAGCTATTTTAATAAAATATATACATAGCTAAATTGTGTCCTTGGTACAGGACCCTGATTCAGACTCGTTCAGTTGATCGTGGAAAGTCCTCATTTACGGAATTCATCAATAAAAGGCGGGTACTTCTCCTTTGTACTCGAGTAGTTTCTTTATCTTAAAAGCATGGCTATATTATGTCTGATAGGTTGCTTGACCTTGTTCTTTGTCGTTATTTAAAACATCGCCGTTGAGACTTATTCTTCGTTGATCTTCGAGTGTTCTCAAATTCGTATCTGTACAGTCCTCGGTTGGCTTTCTGTTCTATAAAGTACCGCTTGTACGCGAGTACCTAGAAGTCCATTAAACACAGATAGGTTTATTTGGCATTAGAAATATCCTACCTAGTAGTGTAGGTGCATAATCGTTGGTTTGCGATTTCTGGATTGGTTGTATTGATGCATCGTATACTCGTTGGATTTTATTGCATCGTTGTTTCTCCGGTTGTTCGTGCATCGTATATCATGCACCATACTTGCACGTTGCATACTAACGACTGTTGGCTTACATTTGGTTAAGTCGTCGTTAGTCATATTGTTGCTCGATTCACTCAACCACATGATGTCATGGTAGTGGTTAGAGTGCGAGTGTTTGTCCTGTCATGCCAGACAGTGACACCCTCACCGTTGTTTTAGAGGGATGAGTCGTTGGTGGCTCACCCTCACCGTTGTTTGATTTTGAGGGATATTGTAGCTGTTGATAGCTCCCCCGATGTACCGGGGTCTGGAGTGTAGACTCCCCAGCATCCTGTCCACTCAACCACGCCTTATGTGGTATTTATTATTGTATGTGATATTATTATTGTTGATGGAGTGGTACAGTTGTCACAGCCCTACCCACTCGGTCACACAGATGGGATGTGTTGACGGCTTGACTGGCGTCAGGGGTGACACATGTCATTGCATCATGTGCATACGTATTTCTTTTATGCATTTGTTTGTGTTTGATGCACTTATATGAGCTATGATTGTTGCATATGTATGACATGCATGTCTATCTTGATATTATTGTTGTTGAGTTGTTTATACATGCCTAGTGCTTACCCGGATTTTATGCTATGTCGTTTTACTATATGTTATGCATGATTAGGTAAATCTGATATTTCTTATGGACTGTACCTTTTGATTCTCTACTTCGTTATCTTATTTATGCCATGCTTATTGTCTACTCATATACCCGCAGAGTCCGCCCGGACTCACCACCCCTGCTTTCCTTTTTGTTGTTTCAGATAGCAGGTAGTGGTATTGCTTGGAGCCAGGAGATGATCCAGTTGCCAGTCCCTCAGTCCTTCAGTTTCACCGGGTGATTTTGGTTTGGAGTTGTTTCAGAGTTGAGTTATTTTTCCGTATTGGGTATAGTTGTTTTGTTTTCAGTACTTGGTAAAGTCGCCTCTTATTTGTTATCAGTTTTGCTTGTCGATATCAGAGACGTTTTGAGATCTCTTTGGATTTAGTATCTTTTATATTTAAGGTGGCTGAGCCACCCATTATCTTTTGGTTGATACAGAACTGCGTGGTTGTGTTTCATATTACAGTTGTGATGGCTGAGTCATCTTTTATTTATTATTGTGATGCCAGCCGCTTGTGGCTGAGCTATATTGGTGGTGAGATATATGTATAAATTGTCCCATATTGTCCGCCGTACAGGGGAGATGTTGCCCGATTTTCGAGGAAGCATGTGCCTCTGGGGGCGTGACAATTTTTGGTATCAGAGCCATGTTTGCGATGTTTTGGTGTCTGTGGGTTTACGGAGTTGTTTTACGAGGTCAATTGGTATGTTACAGATTTGTTTAGTTTTACGGAGTCTTTTTCTTGAGGGTTGACGAAGTTGTTTTACGAGGTCTATCTGTATTTTACGGATTTGATTGTATCTTCGCGGAGTCATTCTTTGGTCTGGTTGTGTTTTGGGACTTGACAGCGACAAGATCTCTCCCGGCGACGAGTAAGTAAATAAGGTATATCTTTGATGATTATCCTATCTATTGTATATATTACCTTGTTTAAGGTTGTATAGACAGATGCTAACCACACCAAATCAAATTGTCTCTATATAGAAGCCTACTTTAACACTTAATCTTGTAACTTCCTAATGAGAATCTTCAGGTCTGGGTTTTGGAATGACTCTCTGTACCAACAAAGAAGGCTTCTGGGTTTTAAGAGTAATATTAAACAATCCCCTACAGTCTATTAGCACAAATTATGTTCTAAATCGTCACTTTCTTGTTACCATATATGTGATTTAGAACATTTGGAGTGCCCATTGTTTTGACCATGAAAATGAAACCCTTGCCCACTGAAGTAGACATCACCTCTACCGTTCTCTAAAATATATATATATATATAAAATCTAGTTTATCAATTGCAATGGTATTAATTCTAGCTTACCGTTGTTGCTAACTTGCTTCTATTACTTTTATCTACCTAATAAACTAAAAGCCTTTGGCTACTTGATTAGCTCCTACCACAAGAGAATTACACAGTATCTAATTGATAAGCAAACTTACTATCTATGTGCAAGATCTTTGTCAAGAGTTCCTTTGACATTTGCTTTTGTGATGCATGAATTAATTCAACGTGATTTTCTGTCCTAAGTTTGGATTGTTGGACCATCTCCTCAATCAAATAGTATGCATTATTTAGATACTACTTAAGGATATCCTAGTACTAAAAGAGTAAACTCAAGTGTTAATTCTATAGGATTAGTCTTGTTTTCTATATGGGAAGAGTTGGAATTTAGGATACCTGAGTTATTGTGCAACGATTCCATGTTACCGGGTTGTCTTTTTGTGTCATTGGTTGTTGTCGTGCTTGTCCCATTGTTAAAAAAAAAACGCATAGAGCAGTTTCACCCGTCTGCTTTCGACGGTGGAAGGATTACAGGTTGGTTTACATTGTGTCCACTAGATCTCTTAGAGTCGGGTTCTATTAGACAAACTATTTTTTTTTCGTTTCGTTGTTGCGATAATTACCACCATCAACTTCATAGCATTATTGCTAAGTCAAATTTTGAACATAACTTAATGTGTGTAATGCTACATGAGAGGTTTTCGGTTTGCTGAAAGATCCGTTCATTAGATGGAAAGTGTTCTGATTGAGTTTATTAGAAATGCTGGAAATGGGATATGTTGAAGATGTTAGGCAGATAAAATCGAGAATTGGATGCTTATAAACTGATGCATTTGCAATATGGGTTTACAAGGATTTAATTTATGACATTAGGCACAGAAGAATTTGAAATAAGCTCCTCCATTCTCAGTTAAACTCTTTTGTTTCCCTAACCTCTTCAAATAGTATTTCTTGTTATACAAACATTGTCTCCAGAGCCTCTCGAATGAGTATCATGGTCTCACTTAATGATCCATCTCCTTAGAGTAAAGAACATATAATTGAGCCAAAGATCTAATCTTAGAAGAATCTCCTTGGTGACTTTTTACTTGTACATGACACTTAACATGCTTATTATATATCTTGACTTAGCTTCCCAAATTATAACTCATTTATACTATCTGAAGAGACTAAAAGAGGAAGCAATACAAAACAACAACAATGCAATACAAATGTAAGATATCTATTTGATAATTGACAATTTTTGTCTTGCATCAAACACCTGTTTGGGTGTATCCTCTTGAATCAACTTCACTTTACCGTAGGGGTAACTATATTTGAGTTTAGGAATGGACCAAAATATGATGATTAGATCAGGAGATCAGCTGTGCCTAGCATATTAGTCTTCAGTTTACTAGTCTCAGTAGATGGTCGAAGCTACAAGTTATCAGACTCAGCAGACGGTGGGAGCTCCAACACCTCAGACTAAGCAGCCAGCAACAATTCAGATGATTAAGCCACTGCCTATTCAGACGACGCCACCATCAGTTCCAGAGATGGACCGGGTTTACACTGTCACCAGAGAGAAGACACCACAGGTCGATGGATCGATTTTCCGAGATATTAAAGAGCTATAGGGTATCTATGTGTAGGTCACTGTTTGTAACTGGGTAGCTACCGTTTGAGAGATGTTGAACATTTCCCAATATGATAGATAGTGCATTTGACTCGCAATTAGGGTTAAGGTTGGTTGACAGCAATACTCCGATGAGGAAGCTACTTGGGAGCTCGAGGATACGATCAGAGCTCGCTACCCTCATCTATTTACTTGAGGTGTGTATGGTTAGTTTTTACTCCGTATTTATATTATATTTGAGGTATTGATACCTGTTGTCATTGACTAGTACCTGTTGGGGTAACTAGTAGTTGTGGTTCACTAGCTAAATTTGGGGTCCAAATTTTTATTAGTGGGGGAGAATGTTGTAACCCGAAATTTTAAAGGGCATAGTTGTAAATTTTAAAGGGCTTAGTTGTAATTTCCCAAACTTAAAGGGGCTTTATGTAAAATTTCTAAATATATATATATATTAAAACCCCCAAACTGTTCCTCTTTTTCCACCGTGCCCTAGTCCTTTTCAGTTTCGCCTCAACGCCGCACGCCGAGCGGTTCTCATCGCCGACGCCACCTCCTTCGACGCGCCGCAAGCCAAACCGCACGCAGTTCCTCTCCCTCGCGATAGCCACCGCCGAGCCCTAGCCCGACGCCGACCCCATGTCACGCGCGCGCAGATTCTCCTCTACACCGCACTTTCCTACTTCTTCTTCCTCTACTTCTTGTTGCCCTAGCGACGCCGCGCCGTCCGCTGCCGAGATTCTTCATCCTTTTGTTTACTCCGGCGGGCACGAAGGATTAACCGACGACACCTTTCTGTGCCGTTTCCTCTGATCGCGTTGTTGTCTCACACGATCCGTCGTCCCTGTTGCTCGCATCGACCTCCAGTTGGGTAAGGGATTATAATTCAGAATTTTAATTAGAGTTTGATCTGAGTTGGTGATTGGAATTTTAGATCTTGTTGGTGCTTTATACTCACATCCATGAGATTCCCATAAGCTCTATTTTGGATGGGTAAAGCCGTGTGTGCTACATGGGATTTGGAATTTAAGTTTGCTTTGTGGTGAGTTTCAGTCAGTTTAGGTTTGTTTGGAGCTTGAATGAATTGTTGTAAATCTGTGTAGTTTTGTCTATGGTATTCGGATTGAAATTTTTGTTGTAAGTGGAATAGGAATTTCCTTGGCCACTGTGAGTTGGTTTTAAATAGATTATGTTTATGTTTAGAAATTAAGTGGTGATCTTGGTGAATTTGGTTATTAATGCTGTGTTGGTTTTGGCTTGTTCCCTTTGAACTTGATATAGGATTTTGTGGGGATCTTGAAATCTCATGCATGAGCTCCAAGTTTGGAAGTTAATCTTGTAGGAATTCCACGTTATCCTAATGGTCGGGATTTAATTGAGGTGGGATAAACCCTAATACGATATTGTAGTTTCTAATTTAAGCTACTTTGTGTAAATAGCTAATAAGTCCTTTGATACAGGACCTTGATTCGGACTCGTTCGGTTGATCATTGGCGGTTCTGGTTTACGGAGTTCTACAATTATAAGGCGGGTACTTCTCTTTTGTACTCGAGTAGTTCTTTTACTTTAAAGCATGGCTAGTTATGTCTTATAAGTTGCTTGACCTTGTTCTTTGTCGTTATTTAAAACATCGCCGTTGAGACTTATTCTTCGTTGATTTTCGAGTATTCCAAATTCGTTTCTGTACAGTCCTCTGTTGATTTTCCGTTCTGTAAAGTACCGCCTATACGCGAGTACTTAGAAGTCCATTAAACACAGATAGGTTTATTTGGCATTAGAAATACCCTACCTAGTAGTGTAGGTGCATAATCGTTGGTTTGCGATTTCTGGATTGGTTGTATTGATGCATCGTATACTCGTTGGATTTTATTGCATCGTTGTTTCTCCGGTTGTTTGTGCATCGTGTATCATGCACCATACTTGCACGTTGCATACTAACGACTGTTGGCTTACATTTGGTTAAGTCGTCGTTAGTCATATTGTTGCTCGATTCACTCAACCACATGATGTCATGGTAGTGGTTAGAGTGCGAGTGTTTGTCCTGTCATGCCAGACAGTGACACCCTCACCGTTGTTTTAGAGGGATGAGCCGTTGGTGGCTCACCCTCACTGTTGTTTGTTCTTTTGAGGGATATTGTAGTTGTGATAGCTCCCCTCCGATGTACCGTGGGTTTGGAGTGTAGACTTCCCAGCATCCTGTCCACTCAACCACGCCTTATGTGGTATTATTATTGTTGTTGTTGGACGTGGTACAGTTGTCACAACCCTACCCACTCGGTCACACAGATGGGATGTGTTGACGGCTTGACTGGCGTCAGGGGTGACACATGTCATTGCATCATGTGCATACGTATTTCTTTTATGCATTTGTTTGGGTTTGATGCACTTACATGAGCTATGATTGTTGCATATGTATGACATGCATGTCTATCTTGATATTATTGTTATTGAGTTGTTCTATACCTGCTTAGTCGTTATTCGATTTTATACCATGTCGTATTATTTTGGTTATGCATGATTAGGTAAATCTGATATTTCTTATGGACTGTACCTTTTGATTCTCTACTTCGTTATCTTATTTATACCATGCTTATTTATCTACTCATATACCCGCAGAGTCCACCCGGACTCACCACCCCTGCTTCCTTTTTTGTTGTTTCAGATAGCAGGTAGTGGTATTGCTTGGAGCCAGGAGATGATCCAGTTGCCAGTCCCTCAGTCCTTCAGTTTCACCAGGTGATTTTGGTTTGGAGTTGTTTTAGACTTGGTTCTCCGTAGTTTCTTTGTTTCCACATTTTATATTATTTCTGGTATGGTCTTGACAACTTTATAGTCATGTCTTATTGGTCGGATTTATTCGTTGTGGAGTGTCTTATTAAGTTGTAGTTCTTTTATGATTAAGGTGGCTGAGCCACCCATTATTTCTTTCGTTGATATAAGAATTGCGTGGTTGTGTTTATACTTATTGTTGTGATGCCAGCCGCTTGTGGCTGAGCTATATTGGTGGTGATATTATGTATATTTGCCCCATATTGTCCGCCGTACAGGGGAGATGTTGCCCGATTTTCGAGGAAGCATGTGCCTCTGGGGGCGTGACACCACCAACCTCCCTTACCTAATGGGATTTGCTGGGGTTTTGACAGTGAGTAGAATTTTCTTGATAAATTTTATAATATTTTACTGTCATTAATGTAATTGTCTGGAAAACTTTGTGTAGGCATGGTATTTGGAGCATGTACCCATTCAAAAACCATACAATGTTGAAGGACCCCGAATTAATAAGTGGAGGAATATTCCTTCGCATATTAGTAGGGTGAGGGACCTTGTCAACCAAATCAAGTCCGAAGAGGTAATTATTCTAAACTGTGATCTATGTTAGTTTGATATAGAGGTAGTAAAATTTGTGTACTTGGTAATTGGCAGGTGATCATTGAAATAATTCCTAACCAACATGAAAACACATTGTTTGAGAACCTTGAGATTGATGATGACATTCGACGGGCAATGGAGACATCACAAGGACAACACACAGAAGATGTAAGGTCATGTGGTGAATGCATTCTTAAAGACACCCTAATCAAGGAGCTAACAGAGGAGAATATATGTTTGAATGAAAGGGTTAAGGAATTAATTTCAATTATTGAAAAAAAGGGGATGGAGGGTCAAGAAAGCTATCCTGTAGTCGGTCCTCTTTCTGATCCAGTATCTTGTAGAACAAGGAGAGGACGTGACCGAACTCGGTATAATTACAGGGATGCTCCAATTGAGAGTCCAGTATGGCACCAGCTATTACATAAGGGGAAGCGGAGAAAGGAACAAATATCAAATGTCATGGACAAGGGAAAAGGGAAACTTAGTGAGGAGGATATGGATGAAGCAAGAGAAACTATTACTGTAATGGAAGTCATGTCTGAAGAAGATATAGAGGAGGGAAAAAGAAGGACTTCCGAACAATACAAAATGAGGCAACAAGGCATTGATGTATGTGAGTTATTTTCATATAAATTACGTCAAATTTATTGAATTTGGTCATTAATTAGTTTGGTCTAAATTTGATCGATGTAGTTTGTGAAGAAGCATTTTATGAAGTCGAAGAAGAAAAATCAAGATAAAGAAGTGACCTACCTGATAAATAAATTGGAGAACCTAAAGTAAGTTATGAAACATAATTTAGTTAATATATTTGGGGCTTTAATATATAATCTTATCAATTAACTTGGCAGGTTGGCTAATGAATTTATCTGGGAGGATGCACCCTTTGCTTTGAATTTGCATTCATTGTTACAAATCCTCAATGGAGAGGTTTTTACAAAAGGCGAGGTCATTGATGCCTTCTGTAAAATTATATTTAGGGGAGCATCCACATATAGTCGGCCATACAATAAGTCAATATATTGTTCAACCTTCTTCACAGTAAGTGATGTAAATTAGTATCAAATAATAGATTGTAGAAGATCTAATATTATGATGTGGTTATTAATAATTTTGATTATGCAAATTTTTAGGCTTCAATAAGATCGTCAAGAAAGTTTTCCCTGCAACAAGTGATGAAGACTGATATGATAGAACAAGGGTTCAGATATATTTTAATACCTTTGTGCAGTGATAATATACACTTTCACTTGTTGGCGGTGGATACAAAAGCCATGACTTTCAATCATTTAAATTCTCTTGCTAGTGGCCGTAATTATAAGCATGATTTTGGCTCAGCGGTGAGCTACCTACCTTTATTCATATATATGTTCATCATTTGGTCTAAAATATTATTGAAATTAAAGATATATTTTACAGGTAAAAGAACTTAAACAATATACTCATGAGGAACTTACGACTATTCATCTATATATACAAAGTCATCATCCCTTGGACAAATGGCCCTCCGTCAGACAAAAATGTCTCCAACAAGAACATAGGTAAGTAACAGAGGAAGAGTTTCAAAATTTTAAAATCATCAAAGTATTTTATTACCCGACTTATTGAACTCAGAAAATCTGTTTGTTATTTTCAGCGTGAACTGTGCCTTCTTTGTGATGCAATACGCCCGATGTCTCCTATACGATGAGAAGATGGATTTCAAACAAGGAGATATGACGAAAATGAGATTTGATCTGACAGTAAATATTATGAGAGACATGTATAGTAAAACATGAGGCTGTCAATCAATTGAAGTAATGTTGTAAAAAAAAATCCTTTGTTGGTGATTCAGATCCATTTGTATAGAAATTGTGTAATTTGTATGAATATAATTTATTGTCCAGAAAAACAAAACAAATGTGTGATGGTGATTCACATCGAGTTGCTGCAATGTAGTGTACCAACTGATACGGTTAGGAAACATAACTCATAATATATATATGGAATAAGTTTCAAGTCTTAAAATAACATTTCTTTGGTTAACTCAAACTTCTGTTATCGAGTATGGACATATCCAAGTATCGAAGGTCCATCAGTGGGTTTCTGATAGATTTACAACACTCCTATTGGAACATAATTTGAAAATATGACTTAATGGTTTCGAAGGAATTGAAATTTGGTATGCATTCTGTATTTACATAGTAAGATAGATTATGCCTAACATAAATTTAAAAAACTTGTTTTAAATTATAAAAACTATAAGAATGTTTTGATAAAATTTAATAATTAAATAAAATTAGAGGATTTGGTCACATCTTGTAGATAAATATAGAAGATTATTGTATAAATCATTATTTTAATTAATGCCCAAGGTGAGAATAAACTTAAATGATTTTAGGCCCATGGTGGGCCTGAAATAAAATGATTAAGGCCCATGGTGGGCCTGAAATAAAATGATTCAGGCCCACGGTGGGCCTGAAATAAACTGATTTCAGACTCACGGTGGGCCTGAAATAAAATGATTTTAGATCCAAGGTGGGCCTGAAATCACTTCAATTCAAGCCCAGTGTGGGCCTAAATAGCTTCATTTCAGGCCCAATGTGGGCCTGAAATAAATTTATTTTAGGCCCAAGGTGGGCCTGAAATCAAGTGATTTCAGGCCCATCGTGTGCCTCAACTGGGAAAATTTCAGGGTCTATGTTAACCATCAAATCCTTCTGATTTAAGTTGGTGGACAATAAATTTTTAGTTGTATAGGTGTATAAATCTGATTCCATCTTTCTATCCTAACTGATACGTTTATAGAGCATAAGTCATAATTATTGGAACTTAGAGTGAATAATTAAAAACTCACTGATATACCTAAAATCCTCCTATTGCAAACTACTCCTATAACCTTAGTGATACATCAAGATTAGAGGTTTGGAGAGGTTTTATCATCTCCTAGCTCAACCCTGTCTACTGATATAGGATTTTCAGAATTCTAGATATGGTAGGTCCATCAGTGAGTTTTGCTCAAAACTCACTGATACACCTAAACTACTCCTATAGCCTTGGTGATATATAAGATTAGAGGTTTGGACACCAAAAATATCATCCCCTAGCTCAACCCTGTCTACTGATATAGGATTTTCAGAATTTCAGATATGGTAGGTCCATCAGTGAGTTTTGCTCAAAACTCATTGATACACCTAAACTACTCCTATAGCCTTGGTGATACATCAAGATTAGAGGTTTGGACGCCAAAAATATCATCTCCTAGCTCAACCCTGTCTACTGATATAGGGGTTTCACAATTCCAGATATGGTAGGTCTATCAGTGAGTTTTGCTCAAAACTCACTGATACACCTAAACTACACATATAGCCTTGGTGATACATCAAGATTAGAGGTTTGGACACCAAAAATATCATCTCCTAGCTCAACCCTGTCCACTGATATAGGGTTTTCAGAAATTTAGATATGGTAGGTCCATTAGTGAGTTTTGCTCAAAACTTACTGATACACCTAAATTTCTCCTATAGCCTTGGTGATACATCATGATTATAGGTTTGGACACCAAAAATATCATCTCCTAGCTCAACCCTGCCTACTGATATAGGGTTTTTAGAATTCCAGATATGGAGGTCCATCAGTGAGTTTTGCTCAAAACTCACTGATACACCTAAACTACTATAGGCTTGGTGATACATCAAGATTAGAGGTTTGGACACCAAAAATATCATCTTCTAGCTCAACCCCTGTCTACTGATATAGGATTTTCAGAATTTCAGATATGGTAGGTCCATCAGTGAGTTTTGCTCAAAACTCAATGATACACCTAAACTACTCCTATAGCCTTGGTGATACAGCAAGATTAGAGGTTTGGACTCCAAAAATATCATCTCCTAGCTCAACCCTGTCTACTGATATAGGGTTTTCACAATTCCAGATATGGTAGGTCCATCAGTGTGTTTTGCTCAAAACTCATTGATACACCTAAATTACTCCTATAGCCTTGGTGATACAGCAAGATTAGAGGTTTGGACACCAAAAATATCATCTACTAGCTCAACCTTGTCTACTGATATAGGGTTTTCAGAATTCCAGATATGGTAGGTCCATCAGTGACTTTTGCTCAAAACTCACTGATACACCTAAACTACTCCTATAGACTTGGTGATACATCAAGATTAGAGGTTTGGACACCAAAAATATCATCTCCTAGCTCAACCCTATCTACTGATATAGAGTTTTCACAATTCCAGATATGGTAGGTCCATCAGTGAGTTTTGCTCAAAACTCACAGATACACCTAAACTACTCCTATAGCCTTGGTGATACATCAAGATTAGAGGTTTGGACACCAAAAATATCATCTCCTAGCTCAACCCTATCTACTGATATTGGGTTTTCAGAATTTCAGATATGGTAGGTCCATCAGTGAGTTTTGCTAAAAACTCACTGATACACCTAAACTACTCCTATAGCCTTGGTGATACATCAAGATTAGAGGTTTAGACACCAAAAATATCATCTCCTATCTCAACCCTGTCTACTGATATAGGGTTTTCACAATTCCAGATATGGTAGGTCCATCAGTGTGTTTTGCTCAAAACTCACTAATACACCTAAACTACTCCTATATTCTTGGTGATACATCAATATTAGAGGTTTGGACACCAAAAATATCATCTCCTAGCTCAACCCTGTCTACTGATATAGGATTTTCAGAATTTCAGATGTGGTAGGTCCATCAGTGAGTTTTGCTCAAAACTTACTGATACACCTAAACTACTCATAAAGTGTTGCGATGGCTATCAGCACTTGTATGAACGTAATTCTTGTCACAAGTGAGTAAGTATCGAAATAGTCAAGCCCTTCCTTCTACTTGAACCCTTTGGCAACAAGTCAGGCCTTGTACTTGTCAATCAATCCATCAGCTTTATACTTGCATTTTAATATCCACTTACAACCTAATGATTTAGTACCAGAAGGAAGGTCCATTAATTCTCAAGTATGATTATTCATGATGGACTTGATTTCATTATTAATAGCTTCATTGCACAATTAATGGGGCGTCATGACTAGAGAAAGCTTCGCTTAATGTTCTTGGGTCCATTTCCGACATAAAAGTCATGAAGTCCAGCCTGAATGATTTCTCAACTCTAGCCCGCTTGCTCCGACGTGGCTTTACGATTTGATCGTCAATAGTCCTTTTATGACAATTAAGATCAGAAACGTCTTTTTCATTAGAACTTCAATTACAATCACTTTGAACGTTTCCCTTCTTATTTGGGAATACGTTTTCCAAGAATATTGCTTTCCGATATTCTATAGTTGTTTTTACATGAATATCAGGAATGTCTGACTTGTGAACTATGAAACGATATACACTACTGTTATGGACATATCCGGCAAATATTGTAGGGAACTATAGGCAAAATATTCAATAATCGAAGTGGAAATAATAGATCCCATGAGTGATCGATGTGAATGAAAACTTATACAAAGTTAATTTACAAATTCCTATCGTATAGGTATACCTTTGGCGCTTGCCCTTCGCTTATCCCGCTTGTCCGAGGTATGCCGAATCTCTTGCACATTCAAGTGTCCGTGCCTCTATGCATATCTACATGAACATGATCTCTCATGCTTTGGAGAAGAAATACCTTTGTGGTGCTAGCTACAAGAGGAGATTCACAAAGCAAGAAGGAGAGGGAGAAGAGAGATTTTGGCCAAGAGAAGGAAGGGAAGGAAAAATGACAAGTTATTCATCCAAATGACAAGAAAAACTCTTTTATACTCATCCCATGAATATGATGAGTTTTTGTCCCTTTAGCTTTCCTCCATTAATGCTAATAAAAACTCACTTAGAGCATATTTTCTCATGTGACTCTTCGATTTCTCCTCATCCAATGAAGAGAAACTTTTCATCTTCCTCTATTATTAATTAATTAAACATTTTAATAAATTAATATCTCATTCAAATGTGGGTGAGTCTAATCTAAATGAGTCAAACTCAAATTATATCTCAATCACATAATCCAATTGGATTCACTTGAGTCTAACTCAATTAATCCAATTCAGATCAAATCTTAGTCAAACTAAGATCAATTAATCTCCGAAGCATCGTGTCCTTAGTGTGTGACCCAATAGGTCCTCATAACGTTGGCAATGCGTCTAAACCGCTTTAGACACATAAGCAATGAGTGACATCTAACAATGCATCATTGCTACCCAAGTGATGAGAAAATCGAGATCTGACTTAACCTCCGTGACTATGACAATATATAACCTTGTCCTTCCATCCTCAATATCTAGATTGACCAATGAGACATAGACCGTGCTATCCTCAATAAATCTTTGTGATTCATGATCCCCGAGTAGACTCACTCAAACAAATGAGCTCAATATCTCATATTGACTCATTTGAGCATGACCATGCGTTTTAGTAGTCCTACTTGATCAAGGGACCCACAGATATCACTCCCATCATATGGGAGGGATAGATCCCATCTACATCACTTACATCCCTCTGCATAATTCATTACATACCCAGTGATCGCCTTTATAGTCCACCCTGTTACGGGTGACATTTAACAATACCAAAGTACATAACTCCTTATGTAGGGATCATAGTGACTTCAGGTCTAAGGACTATTCATACTAATAGTCACATGAGAAAGTTTATGACACTCATATGACAATCTATGAAACTTTTGTTGGGACCGGGTGCATGTTGACATGGATACGGGTTCGTAATTTTAAACTTAATTACATGCAGCGGAAGGTTTAGCATAAATAATTTCTCAAATTATTTCAACCACGTATCTAACATGCAACCTTATATTGTGTAGACATGATCATAAATTAAAATTTTGCAGAAAGTAAACTAATTTACTTGATACCTCGCGTAACTCGATGTAAGGGACGAGATCCAACCGTAGCGTCCCTTGGAAGCTCCGCCTTTATTCGCGTCCACGCTGAGTTCTCTTCGGGATGACTTCGCAAAGCCACGAGTTTCGTGCCGACAAGAACTACTAGATTCTCCAAAGGCATGACAAGAATATCAAGAGAGAGAGATGGAAACTAACCACCAAACGATAAACGGAATCAAGATTCCGGGAGGAAGGAAGGAGTCACAACCCGCTTCTTCTTCTTCTTCGGCACCTTCTTGGTGGAGGTGGCTCACGGCAACCCTAGGGGAGCTCTCTAGGGCCGGCGCCCACTTGAGGAGGGAGAGGGAGAGAAGGAGAGGAAGAGAGGCTAGGCAAGAATCCTTGATCACTTGAATTAATTTCCAAGCCTTGTCTTTGCACCTTTATATAGTAGCCTCTTTATCGCCAAGTCTCCTTTTTAACGGAATAAATTTTTCATAAGAAATTTATCTTATAAATTTTTCTATGAATTATTCCGTTATGCCAAGTTTTTATTATAACTTAATTTATAATAAAAACAACCATGTCTCCCTATCTATTATGGAATAAATTTTACAAGAAATTTATTATATAAATTTTTTTTTATGCTGGAAAAATCAATTCATAATTGATTTTATAAAATAAAATAAACCAATTCATGGTTCATTTTAATTTCCATAAAAAGAATAAATTTCTATAAATTTCTTTATATAAATTTCTTTATCCATAATTTTATAAAACAAACCACGCGCGGTTTATTTTATAATTTGAACCAAACAATTTGGTTCTCCCTTTTATTGTGGCCGGCCAAACCAAAGAGGGTGTGGACCCTCTTTGGCCGGCCAAACCAAAGCCTATTCCTCACAAATTAAACTCATTTAATTCGTCCATTAAGTCTTCAAAAGACTTAGCCATTTTAAGCTTCCGATGCGTCTCTGATAAATTCAGATTCGACTTATCTCTCTTGATCGGAAAATCTAATTTTCAACTCATTTTAAATACCTTGGATTACTCGTAGTGCGTGTGACTAAATAGGCTTTCGATTTATGTTGGCCGTCTATAATTAACCAATTATAGAACGATCATGAGTGGCACCTAGTAGTACATCATGATCCCCAATTAATCGAAAGATCAACGGTTGACCTCAGAATTAATTCTGAAGCCCTTCAGCAGCTCTAATGAATCGTGCCCCATTCCCTTCACCATCTTATACCCACTTGGTTCAGGACATAGTCTATATGTGTCAGTCCCCACTAGGCTGACTACGTCACACCTAGCTCAAGTAATGTCTTTCTCGTCCAATGGATTCTAATTACTCTCATGTATTTCAGAGACTCATACTCTAAACATGTCATGCTCTGGCCAGAGGCTTTGAGTAACAATCCGACGATAGGCCTTGGGTATACATCCCCTCGCAAGGAGTGGTGAATCCTTTGTAGGCTGTTCAAACATCTTCGGGCACTTCGGCTTATACCCAACCATCCTGGGTCCACACCTCCTTGGAGATGCTTGCTTAAGATGTTAAAGTATAAGTCTCCATGACCAAGATGACTTGAATACCGCAAGTCAAAGGAACATCGCACTTAAGCTGCAGTAAGAACTTCACTGACATATCTATATGTAGACTACCATGTGAAGTTTTACAGCCAATCACTCCAATGAACTAGTTCCCTTAACTAGCATTCATGTTTATCTCCGGACATCCCAATGTCACCAGCCAGTGAGAATCAGCTGATTAGAGAATAACCCATGCTAGTCTCAACAGAATTGATAGTGTCCTTATTTATCAATTCATCGACTAGGGACAATTTCAATACTTCACAATTGCACATGTAGAGATAATCACTAGTTGTGAATTCATCACAAATTCTCTCATGCTGTGAATTGTATTGTGGACATTCAGTAAATGAGTTTAAGATCCCAATCAAATACACAGACATGTATACTCAAATAGTAAATATTCATTTATTAAAATAAATGTTTACAATTATAAGGCGATTGCCTTAGGACACTTCTCTCATATTACTATCAACTTTCTCATGGTGGGTCAATTCAGTACACATTCTCTAATGTATACCTATGTATCAACGTGATATAATATATCCATAACTTGTGAACTCATGTCATCAATTGACCTACATGCTAGTTTTCATGCATTAATATTGTCCTTGAATATTAATGCTTGACTAGGAAAGATTTAGTGTAGTGTTCTCTACATCATCTTACTATCGATTCAACCAATCGATATAATGTAGATAATAACCTACTATACAAGGACGTTATTATACTTAGTTATTGGACACAAATATAAAGTATAATAGCCAAACATGACTTTATTAATGATAGAATGTGATATAAAAGTCCCTAGTCAATCATCACATAATTGGCTCTAGGGCTCTTACTAACAAATATCGCATCCAACATTTTAGGTCTGATCTTTACATGCTTTGGCTTGGGTACTTTGATGACTAGCCCAATTATAAGTGTCACGAATGAGTCTCAAATTTAGATATTTATAAGTTGAAAACCCTTAGCTCACAAAGTTAAAATGTAGTATAGGGGCCTCAAGTCGTATTTTTCCATGGACTAGTTAAGAGTGTTTAATTCAAGCTTGAAATTGTTGTCGTTTGATTATTTGGGTTTTCTAGTAAAATGGGGGGTTTTTGCGATAAGGAATGAAATAGCAATTCAAAACGAAATAGAATGAACTTAGCTAAAGCATGGAACGAATTAGGAAATTGCAAGTACTACACTTAACCTATTGGAAAAACTAAGCAATTCGATTTCAAACTATTGAATTAAAATTTAAGAACTAATTGCAGAGAACTAAATGTAGAGAATTAATTGCAAGATAATGAAAACTAGACCAAAATATTACTTAAGAAACTTGGCTTGAAGTGTAATGAAAACAAGCTAGAACAACTTGAAGAATTAAGTGCTTAAAACTAATAATTATCCTAAATTAAGCATCAAACCAATTAATTATCAAAACTTCCCTTTGCCGTCACACAAAAGTTGAGCTATGAACCCCCTAGCTCAAAAATCAGTGAAGGAACACTCCCTGGATCAGTTTGCTGCGAATTGACCTTCCTGATCGGTCAGCCGACCGATCAGGACCTATGCTGATCGGACTAGGAATCGATCAGGAACTATACTGATCGGATGGGAGAATAATCAGTGATACCACTGTCCAATCACAGTCACCGATCAGTGGCTGACAACTCCCGCGATCTCCTCCTTCCTCGATTAGCTGGATGTCGATCAAGCCCAGAAACTCTCAGTGGCATTCAGAGAACCCCTCCTCATGCTCTGATTGCTCCAAAGATGAAGATAGCAGCGATCGAATGGAATCGATAGCAGAAACAGGACTCCGACGAAACCCTCACCCGAGCCCACTTTCAGCGACACAATTGATGCGAACTCAACCGGAAAATCTACCTCGATGATCTGAAACCTTGAAAACGAGCTTGGACTTGATGTTGGTCGCGCGATCGGAGAAGAAAACAGACGAAGAAATGATGAACTCAAAAGAACTGGAGCAGTGAACTCGCGATCTGGCGACGACACTCGAGCGGAAGAGGGAATGTCTGTTTTAATTAATCCAATTTGAAATTGAACGGTTGTGATCTTCCTTGCCTCATCCGACGGTCAAATTAACTCGGATCAAGCCCAAATTCTCTAGATCTCCATCAAAGGTCAGGATCTTCCTCTCAGTAGCTCAGATCCTCCAGATCTGCAATGGATCGCTCAGATTGCCCTGATCTTTGAATGGACGGCTTAGACCCTCTTGAGCTCGATCCAACGGCTGGATGATCTCTGATTTGAACCAAACATTCAGATCTTGATCTGTGGTCTAGATTAACTCTAACTTGAGCTCAGATTGGTCAGACAATGATAGATGGCTCAGATCTTCCTTTCCTTTGAATGGATGGTTGAAACTCCCCTTAAGCTTGATCCGACGGTCAGATGGACTCTGATTTGGTTCAAATCTTCAGATCTTGTTCTATGGTCTTGATTAGCTCTATCTTAGGCTCGGATTGATTAGAAACATAAAGACGGCTCAGATCACCCCATTCCTTGATCGGACGACCCACATTGATCCATCTCTTGATCCCCTTGATCGAAGCCAATTCTGAGCTCAAGTCTGATCCAATCTGATCTAGGTCCATGATCATTTGAAGCCTACAAAATTATATTCAAATTTAATTCCCAAAATATCTCAAATATACAAAGATTTGAATCAAAAGCTAAAATAGAGATAATTAATGAAACCTAATGTAAATGCAAACTTAAGCATATAAAAAGGGATCAAAACATGGATTTGAAAGCCTAATTTGATCAACAAAATGGTAGTTATCATACTTCAACCTTTTCCAAGCACCCCCACAGTTTCAAGTATTTCTACGACAGCTAGCAGCCTTTCCATTGTTAGTATAGAGTTTTATCATTTTTCTTGTGAGGGATTTGTTGGATCAGAGAAAATCGATAGTGGGGGGGGGTGAATATCGATCGAAGAATTTCGGATTAAAAGTTAGAGCGATTGCGCAGCGGAAAAAACAAAATCAATGCTAACAAGTTTCTTTTACTTGGTTCGGAGCCTAGATCGACTCCTACTCCAAGGCCCACGGTCCTTGACCGTTTACTTTGGGCAATTCTATAATTTGTGCAAATAAGTACAAGAATAGAATATGGAATTGAGTACAGTACCTTAACAAAATTTATATCGACGATGGAAAAGTAACGAAATCTGAGCCGCAAGTCGTCGTTGGCGCTTGAGACATGAGCACGGGGCTTTTTGGAGCAGAGCGCTTAGAGAAACAGTTGGAAGAAGTTGTTCTGAAGCCTTGGGGGTGTACTCCCTTATATAGCAGCCATAGGGGCCCCTGTGTCGATGGGGGCGCCTGACACGTGGCCTCTCCTACGCGAACTCTAATCCGCAGGCTCGGTCAGCGCTTATCCCCTTCACTGGGGCGCCTAGGCTGTTGGGGGCGCCTATGTTAACACAAGCGCCTGAGCTGACTTGGTCCAAAGGCTTCGTGGCAGTTTACTTCGATGTTTTGTTTTTGGCCTTGAACTGGGGCGCCCGTATCCATACGGGCGCCTAGCCCAGTGAGGCACCTCACTCTATTGAGGCGCCTCAGCTGCAGAAACCCGTTCCTTCATTCCCTGCAACCAAGGTTAATTCCAAAACACACAAAGCAAGACTGTTAGAGATTATTTAAATCCTTAGCTGTCTTGGTTCTGATTTTGGGACTCCTAAATGGAACCCTAGGTCGAACCGACGCCTACTATTCCCTCGCACGGGGAATGTGTCCTCACCTACTCCTCTCAGGAGAGTTTACCTTTTGCCAACCGGCTCCTCCGGTTGGACTTTTGCCCAATCCTCTCGATCAGGTCTTCGTGCCCAGTCCGTGACCAGGACTTCTTGCCCAACTTCCTGTCAGGTCTTCGGTGCCCAACCCTTTGCCAGGACTTCTTGCCCAGCCCTTTGCCAGGACATCTTGCCTAGTGATCCTAGGACTTTCCTACACACTTTGTAAGCTTGTTAGATCACAATAACACCTTAACTTCTGAACCCTTTGCCATTATCAAAACCCCAGATTTGACTTAGGTGCTTCCGACACCCACAATCTCCCCCTTTTTGATTTATGGCAACACGGTTCAAAAAGTTAAGTTAAAAAATAGATAACAAGCAAGGAATTAAAAAAAATATTCAGTTTTCTCCCCCTGAAATGAATATTCTCCCCCTGAGTTTTTCAAAGATATGTTGGTTTTATAAACCTTCTAAGTGATTTACATTTTGACAAAGTGCTGAGAGTTTTTACACTTAGATAAAAGTTTTTGCACTTTGGACAAATTCTCCAAAAAGGATTTCTATCCTTAGAAAAAATTTTCACACAATTTTTCCATACTTAGAAAAATGTTCAAACAGTTTTTTCATACTTAGAAAAATTTTCAAACAGTTTTTTTCATACTTAGAAAAATTTTCAAATAGGTTTTCAATACTTAGAAAAATTTTCAAACAGTTTTTCCATACTTAGAAAAATTTTCAAACAGTTTTTTCATACTTAGAAAAATTTTCAAACAGTTTTTTTCATACTTAGAAAAATTTTCAAATAGTTTTACCATACTTAAAAAAATTTTCAAACAGTTTTTCCATACTTAGAAAAATTTTCAAACAATTTTTCCATACTTAGAAAAATTTTCAAATAGTTTTTCCATACTTAAAAAAATTTTCAAACAGTTTTTCCATACTTAGAAAAATTTTTGCACACTTAGAAAATTTTCAAAAAGTTTTTCATACTTAGAAACAAACTTTGCACACTTAGAAAATTTCCAAAAAAAAATTCCACACTTAGAAAAAAAATTTCCAACAAATGGTTTTTCAAGTCTTTCATGCCAGGAAAATTTTCTTGAAAACACTTTGTGCAAAACACTTAGAGAACCAGATTTTCACTCAGAGCTATTTAAGTACTTAGGTACTTAGAAGATTTTGAGGTTCTTTAGAAAATACTTAGTTTTGAAATGCTTAGATTTGGAAAACATTTTTAAGCACTTTAGTTGTTTACTTTACTTTTTGAAAAAGAGATAAAATTTTGAAAAAAAAAATTCTCCTTTCCTTTCTCTCCCCCTTTGCCATATTTCAAAAAAAAATTGATACTAATTACAGCAGGTAAATTAGAGCTAGTAAAAAAAAATAAAGTTCTGTATTGAACCAACTCTAATAAGTTTAAGCATAAACTAGACCAAACCAAATTAAACCGATCTTGTTCGGGTCCTGTCTAACCCAGTTAGCTACTTACTAACTGTCATAAATAGTAGCTTTCGCTAGGGTTAGTCAAGTTAAGCGATCTAATCAAGTTAGATTTTCTAAGCATGACACTTAACCTGATTGATGTTCAACTTGTATTTATTGCCCCAATTACTGTAGATGCACTGACTTAAAGCATCTTGAATCAAGACATATACTTAAGAATCTCAACCTAGTCTAGGTTATCTATCAAAAGTACCCTAAGGTGCTTGTGAGATGTTGGCTTCTAGATATATAGGTGCATGCATTCTAGGGTTAGGGCCTAAGCTAAGTTCATTTGCGAAAAAGCCCTAGTTTTAAAGGGGATAAGTTTTTGAAAAAAAACTAAGTCGTAAAATCATTTTAAATTTTAAAAAACATGATTAAAGAAATGATTTTTCTCAAAAGATTAATTAGAAAATAAAAATAAAATAATTTTTGGAAAAATATAGAGCAGTCCTATTCTACTAAGTATAACCCTAACTGCCTTCTTAGTGAACTAAACTCAGACTCAGGTAAGGGTTTGGTAAAGATATCAGCTAAGTTGGACTTTGAGTCCACATGCTTAAGGACTTTCACCCCTAGCTACATGGTCCCTTACAAAATGATGTTTAACTTCTATATGTTTTGTTCTGGAGTGTTGAATTGGGTTCTTAGTCAGGTTGATTGAGCTTATGTTACCAATATCTTGGGTTTGGGTGTAGTCAAGCTAGAAGTCCTAAAAGTGTTCATCATCCATAAGAGTTGTGCCACATACTCTCTCCTAAGGCAACATATTCTGCTTCGGTTGTAGATAGGGCTACGTAGTGTTGCATCCTATTGCACCAGCTGACTAGACTATGTCCTAAAAGTTGGCATCTTCCATTTGTCCATTTTCTATCTAACTTGCACCCAACATAGTCAGAGTCAGAAAATCCTGACAATTCGAAAGTGGAAGTCCTAGGATACCAAATCCCTACATTTAGGGTACCCTTAATGTACCTAAGTACTCGTTTTAGGGCTACTAAATGGGATTCCTTAGCATAAGTTTGGTACCTAGCACACATTCCTACAGAGAATAGGATATCAAGTCTGCTAGCTATAAGGTAAAGTAGACTTCCAATCATACTTCGATGTAGTTTAAGATCTACAGGCTTACCTTCAGGGTCACTATCAATTTTAACATTTATGGCCATAGGTGTACTTATGCTTTTAGAGTTATCCATTTTAAATTTCTATATTAACTCTTTAGCATACTTGGATTGGTGAACATAATTACCATCACTAGTTTGCTTAATTTGCAATCCTAAGAAAAAATTGAGCTCACCTACTAAGCTCATTTCGAATTCATTTTCCATTATTTTTACAAATTCTTTTAGAAAATTTGAGTTGCTGGATCCGAAAATTATATCGTCAACATAAATTTGGGCAATGAAAATATCTTTTTCTAAGGTTTTAACAAATAGAGTGGAGTCAATTTGTCCTTGGTTAAACTCCTTAGAAATTAGATAGGTTGGTAAACGTTCATACCATGCCCTAGGTGCTTGTTTCAACCCATACAGTGCTTTTTTAAGTTTAAATACATACTCAGGTTTTTTTAGGTCTTCAAATCCTGGGGGTTGTCCTACATACACTTCTTCTTTGATAAACCCATTCAAAAAGGCAGACTTAATGTCTATTTGGTATAGCTTGAACCCTTTGTGGGCTGCAAATGCTAATAACATTCTAATTGACTCAAGTCTGGCTACTGGGGCATAGGTTTCATCATGTCTAATCCTTCGACTTGATTGAACCCTTTAGCTACTAAGCGGGCTTTATTTCTAACTATTTCCCCTTGGTCATTTAGTTTATTCCTAAACACCCACTTAGTATCTATAATAGACTTGCCCTCAGGTTTAGGTACTAGTTCCCAGACTTGATTTCTTTCAAATTGGGCTAACTCCTCCTGCATAGCTATGATCCAATCAGGATCGGGTAGGGCTTTCTCTATAGTTTTAGGCTTAATTTTTGAAATTAGTGCAATCTGACTAAGATTTCTATAGGAAGACCTAGTTCTGACTCCTAAGGTTGGATCACCCATAATTTGATCAGAAGGGTGATTGAGTCTGGGTTTTTTGGTTGTTCTAGAACTTGGTTCAGCCTCAGGTCCAGCTGGACGGTTCGGTTCAGTGTTTCGTTCAACTACTTGGGTTAGTTCAGTTATTGGTTCAGTTGACACAGTAGTTGGTTCAAGAGTTAGTTCATTTAGATGTTCAATTAGTGGTTCAATTGATGGTTCAATTGTTTGTTCATTGTCTTCCTGATCAGTATTTGATTGGTTCAAGTTTTGACTATCAGGTTTTGGTTCAATTTCCTCATCAAAAATTAAGTTAGTAGTTTCTTCAATTTTGTGGGTCTGTTTATTATAAACCCTATAGGCCCTACTAGTTGTTGAGTATCCTAAGAAGAGCCCTGGGTAGACTTGGATTGAAACTTACCTAAGTAATCCTTAGTGTTCAAAATATGAACTTTGCATCCAAAGATCCTTAGATAATGTAGGTTAGGCAGTCTATGATAATATAATTCATAATGTATTTTATTATGCCTTTTGTTAATTAGTACCCTATTTCAAATTGGTTGGAACCATGAACTTAATACACACTTGGAAGTATGACTTTTCCAATCCAATCCATGAGTTATCAATAGAATGGGGAATTAGGACTATGAATTGTTTAGGATTGAACTCTACAGCTCACTGTAAATCTAGAGTTTAGCTTCAATATCAAAATAGTAGCTTATTTTTGAAATATCCATATATCTCAAGCTTAAGGTTTTTATATCTATACTTTTTGGAAGTGAATATAGATGAGTATGCCAAGCTTGTTACAACATGAATGTATTATGCCAACTTTAATGTTTTACACATAGTTTATGATGTTTCAAAAGTCAGTACTCAAGTTCCATAATTTGTTTGTTTTCCCACTTAACTGATATCAAATCTAATGTCATCCGTATGCTTAATATTAATTGGATCACTAAGATATCAGTACTTAAGTGTAGATTGGATTATCAAAACTGTATGGAATAAACATGATCATGCTTAGAACATACTGATCATATTTTGATAGTAATTTGATATAAACATGTTTTGGAAATTTGATCATGTTTTGATACTAATTTGATACAAGCATGTTTTAGAAATTGATCATATTTTGATACTAATACCAATTTGAGGGATAGCTTTTAGTTAAGGGAACCCTTTTAGAATCAAAATAATTAAATCTGATTTTATTAGAGTTTGAAAGGTGTGGTTGAAACGTAGAGTTTTTGAAATTTTTCAAGAAACTCTCTTGATCAGAAATCTGATCAGTCATCAGACCGATCAGGAGTTCTTCTGATCGGTCAGGTGATCGATCAGATCAAGGAATTTCCTGATTGGTTCAAAAATTCCTCAGACCGATCCCCTTTTCATCAAATTGTATCAGATTACTGATCATATTGATTCAAACAAATCTGATACAAACCGATTACAATTGGAACATACTCATCATACTTGGAACAAACCTAATGCCGATTCGATACAAACCCGTGTTAGAATTTTCAAAATTCATAAGAAAGGGTTGGTTGAATCATGACTCTGGTTCCTTGATGAGGAATAACTTTTAGTCAAGAAACTCATGTCGTGTTTCAGAAATTTTTCTGAAATACCTACTGCCTACACACCCGTGTGGTCGGATGAGTTTTGACTTGATTAAACATGTTCCTGAAAATTTCAATTGTTAATGCAGTCTGATCTTGAACGAATTAGAGTTACATAATTTTTTTTGAAAATTGATCGTTCATAGATATATCAGAAATTTTTTTGTATCAATCATCAATGAATCTGATCAGTCAAGGAGACTAATCAGGACTATGTGTCGGATACAGCTGCATTCCTTACTTGTCATATGAAACATATACGTGTTTGACCATGATATATTTCTGTATATGTTTTCATATGCAATTCAAAAACTTACCTTTGATAATTGTGGGTTTGGAGAGAGATCCCTGTTTAAGGGGGAGATATGTTTAAACTTAATAACCATACCCTTTTTCGATGTTTGACAAATGGGGAGAGAATGGTTGATTATGTTTAGGGTTTTGTTATTGTAGGGGGAGGATTTTGATTCCCTTACGATAATTAAATTGATTTCAATTGATCATCAATACCTAAACTTAAATCGGGTTGTCAAACAACAAAAAGGGGGAGATTGTTGATGCAGTCTGACCCGATTGTTGTTTTGGTGTTGACAATGATTTAAGTTTGGTTGAGTGAATTCGGGTTAAGCCCTGGTCGGGGACTGGGCATGAAATCCTGGTGAGTGAAGCCAGGTGATTGAAATCCCAGTGAGTGAAGCCGGGTCCTAGTGAGTGAAGCCAGGTGATTGAAATCACGGTGAGTGAAGCCGGGTCCTGGTGAGTGAAGCCAGGTGACTGAAATCCCGGTGAGTTAAGCTGGATCCCGGTGAGTGAAGCCGGGTGACCGAAACCCTTGTGAGTGAAGCCAGGTACTAGTGAGTGAAGCTAGGTTGACTGAAATCCCGGTGAGTGAAGCTGTGTCCCGGTGAGTGAAGCCGGGTGACCGAAACCCTGGTGAGTGAAGCCAGGTCCTAGCGAGTGAAGCTAGGTTGATTGAAATCTCGGTGAGTGAAGCCGGGTGACCGAAACCCTAGTGAGTGAAGCCAGGTCCTAGTGAGTGAAGCTAGGTTGAATGAAGTCCCGGTGAGTGAAGCTGGGCACGGAGTCTTGGTTCGGGGGATTAAGCACTAGTCAGAGAAGGCTAGGGAGCCCGTTCTCTTAACTTAGAGTTGAATTGGGAGTCGCTGGATCAGTATGGTTACTGATCAGGGAGTTGGCACGAACTCCTTTTGTGGATCGGTCTGGTGACCGATCCAGAGAAGTCTAATTGGTCTGGTGACAGATCAGGGAGAGAACAGAAAGGTTTCTGTTGGGCTTCTGATCGTTCTGGTGAACAATAAGAGAAGAGGTCAATAGCTTTAGGAGGAGACATTGATCGATCAGTCTGACCAATCAAATATCGCGGGTTCCTCATCCTGACGGATCAGGATGGCTCCTGATCGATCAGGATGGCTCCTGATCGATCAGGGAGTTACCTGATCGGTCACCCGACCGATCAAGGCACAACCTGATCTGTCTGGGGACCGATCAGAGACTTTGGCCTGCGAGAGCTGGAATTCCTCCAACAAGTGCTGGATCGGTCCGGTGACCGATCCACGATCTGTGATCGGTCAGTATGACCGATCACAAGAAGCTCGCGATTCCCAGTTTCTCACTGTAGATCGATCAGGCTGGGGCCTGATCGTTCAGGGCTTACCCTGATCAGCCTGGTGACCGATCAGGGCCATCACTGATCGGTCCGGTGACCGATCAGTGCCTGAACTTTAATTTGAAATCGCTGTCAGACGCTCTGATCGCGTCTGTTTTTCTCTGCGATTACTCTGCTACTTGCTGATATTATTTGATATGCTGTGCTAATCTTCTGTTGAAGTGTGCAGACATTACAGGGAGGATTCAAGCCAAGGAGGAGAGTCAACTGGGGACTTTCCATTGAGCAGGTTTGTATGTATTCTCTTCTCATGTTTCAACGGCTTCTGAGGCGCAGCTGGCGACTGACGGAGGCTCCGCTGAAGAGGTCTTCAGTGGACTGAGTGCTCAGGGAGGTCAGTGGGTTCAGGCTGTGCTCAGTGGATGCTGACAAAGCTTGGCGACAAGGAGAGGGAACTTAAGATGAAGCTGGAAGCAAAGGAGCGAAAAAAAGAGAACAGACAAAAAACTTGAGGAGTTTGGCTGGGCTGGTCGTGTGCTCTCTGTTGCTTTGTGCTTAAGTGTTTTCTGCTTCATTCTTGTGAGCGATCCTTCTAGTGTCTCGTGAGCTTAACTTGTATCTTCTTGAGACCGATTGTGGAGAGGTTTCTCCACCGAGAAGAAGGCGTTGTTTTATCCGGGTTCACCGGTGCTTGATCTGCCGACGATCAAGGGATCACCCACCTCACGGGCACGCCAAGGAGTAGGGGCAAGTTATCCCCGAACCTTGTATATCGCGGTGTTAGCGTCGGCTTGCTTTCTTTCCCTATTTTCTTTCTGTGTTGTAGTTTCCGCTGCTAATCTTTGATCGCAGAAAAAAGAATTTGCAAGAGGGGAATAATCTGAGTGTCTGGCTACATTCACCCCCCCTCTATAGCCATCCAAGCACCAACATTTAGTGTATACCTGATTAGGTCATGGTTCTCGACCTTGTGACCTATCGTATGCAGCTCATTCATCAGCTCCTGGATTCTGGCGTGGAGCTGTGCTGCTGTTTCGCCTTCGTTCATCTTGATCGTGTAGAGTTTGTTCAGTAACATATCTCTTTTGCTGATCCTGGTGTCGGAGGTGCCTTCGTGCAGCTCGATCAGCTTGTTCCAAAGCTCTTTGGCACTGTTGAAGGGTCCCACCCAGTTTAGTTCCTCCTTGGTCAAACCGCATTGCAAAGTCTGGGTTGCCTTTGCATCAGTCTCGATCTTCTTCTTTAGTGAGGCGTCCCATTCGGTATAGTGTTACGCCACTCCTTCTGCATTCTTGGGAATCTCCAGCCCAGATTGGATAATTATCCATATGTCCACCTGAGTTTTCAGGTAGGCTTCCATCCTGCTTTTCCAGTAGGAGAAATCTTCTCCACTGAAAAGAGGAGGTCTAGCTGTGCTGAATCCCTCTTGCATGGCCATTTGAATTGTAACTGAAAATTTTAAAAATAAAAACTTGTTCCAAGACTGAGTCTTGGATTAGTAGTGCAGGAAGAAAATATAATAGCAAAGGAAAAAAAATCGAGTGGTGTTGCACTAACCTCGATTAACGAGAAAGATTCGAAAAAAAATTAAAAATTACGTAAATCCTAAAAAAACTCTCAAACTGGTGGTTGCACCAAGTTTGAGCCACCCGCTCTGATACCACTTGTTGGATTGGAGAAAATCGATAGAGGGGGGGTGAATATCGATCGAAGAATTTCGGATTAAAAGTTAGAGCGATTGTGCAGCGGAAAAAATAAAATCAATGTTAACAAGTTTCTTTTACTTGATTCGAAGCCTAGATCGACTCCTACTCCAATGCCCACGGTCTTTGACCGTTTACTTTGGGCAATTCTATAATTCGCGCAAATAAGTACAAGAATAGAATATGGAATTGAGTACAGTACGTTAACAAAATTTATACCGACGATGAAAAAGTAACGAAATCTGAGCCGCGGGTCATCATTGGCTCTTGAGATGTGAGCACGGGGCTTTTTGGAGCAGAGCTCTTGGAGAAAATAGTTGGAAGAAGTTGTTCTGAAGCCTTGGGGTGAATATAGGAGCCATAGGGGCTCCTGTGTCGATGGGGGCGCTAGACACGTGGCCTCTCCTGCGCGAACTCCAATTCGCAGGCTCGGTTAACACTTATCCCCATCACTAGGGCGCCTAGGCTGATGGGGGCGCCTGTGTTAACACAGGTGCCTGAGCTGACTTGGTCCAGAGGCTTCGTGGCAGTTTGCTTCGATGTTTTGTTTTTGGCCTTGAACTGGGGCACCCGTATCCATACGGGCGCCTAGCCCAGTGAGATGCCTCACTCCATTGAAGCGTATGAGCTACAGAAACCCGTTCCTTCGTTCCCTGTAACCAAGGTTAATTCCAAAACACACAAAGCAAGACTGTTAGAGATTATTTACAGGCTTAGCTGTCTTGGTTCTGACTTTGGGTCTCCTAAATGAAACCCTAGGTCGAACCGACGCCTACTGTTCCCTCGCACGGGGAACACGTCCTCACCTACTCTTCTAAGGAGAGTTTATCTTTTGCCAACTGGCTCCTCCGGTTGGACTTTTGCCCAATCCTCTCGATCAGGTCTTCGTGCCCAGTCCTCAACCAGGACTTCTTGCCCAACTTCTGGTAAGGTCTTCGGTGCCCAGCCCTTTGCCAGGACTTCTTGCCCAGCCCTTTGCCAGGACTTCTTACCTAGTGTTCCTAGGGCTTTCCTGCACACTTTGTAAGCTTGTTAGATCACAATAACACCTTAACTTCTGAACCCTTTGCCATTATCAAAATCCAGATTTGACTTAGGTGCTTCCGGCACCCACAGGATTTTATTGAGAATGTGATTTGTCGATAATATAGCTTCCCCCCATAAGTTCTAGGGTAAGCCTGAATTTATCAACAAGACATTCATCATTTCCTTTAGTGTCTGATTTTTACATTTGGCAACACTATTTGATTGAGGCGAGTATGGCACCGTTGTCTGATTGATAATGCCAGATTTTAAACAAAACTCATGAAACGATGCACCATATTTTCCACCTCTATCCCTACGAATTATTTTAATTCGTTTATCAAGTTGATTCTCAACTTCTGTTTTATTGGTTCTCATGGTCTCTAAGGCTTCATCTTTACTTCTTAAAAGAAAGACATAACAGAATCTCATGCAGTCAACAATAAAAGTAATAAAATACTTTTTACCACCTCTAGTTTGCATGAATTTTAAGTCACATAGATCACTATGTATCAATTCTAGAGGAGTCGTTGACCTTTCAACCAGATGAAAAGGTAGTCTCATCATATTTGCTACCACACACACTTTATATTTGTGTGTTTCATCAATATTGATATTTGATAATAAATTTAATTTGACGAGATGTTTTATAATATTATTATTGACATATCCAAGTCAATCATGCCATAAATTAAAATACTCAACAATGTAGTTGAAAGCTTTTATTTTATTACCAACAAATTCATGGTGTACAATCATTACAACCATTTTGAACAGACTCTGTTCTATGTACACCATTTTTCGTAATCATAAAGTTGATTGCCTGGAACACTAGTCTAAAGCCGGTCTTGACAAATGCCGATCTAGAAATTAAGTTCTTCTTGATGTCTGGAACGTGGAGAATATCAATAAGTATTAACTCCTTCCTAGACGTTATCTTCAGAACAACTTTCCCTAGCCTGACAATCGGCGATGTAGTACAATTGCCTATATAGAGCTTTCTTCCACTTATTGGAGTATACATGGAGAACATCGTCTTATCAAAACAGATGTAACTTGTTGCTCCAGTATCGATTGACCACTACTTCGAGTTGTCCACCACCGTGTTGGCTTCAAACACGACTATAGTGAGATCCAGTTTCGTGCCATCAGACGTGATCTGGTTCGCAACATCCTTTTGACTTTTGGTTGGTTTCTTCGGGTGTCTACAATCCTTGGATATATGTCCTGGTTTTCCGCAGTTTTAGCATGAGCCCTTCAATTTCTTGCCTTGAGCCTTCTTTTTGGATTGCTTCGGCTTCTTAGCGTTCGACTCAACTAGGTTGGGCATCTCGTCAACAGCCCACTTTGTTCCTCTGGAGTCGGATAGCATTCGATTATCTTCCTCTATTCGTAGCCTCAGAATCAGGTATACATGCCCCATCTCTTTTGCTTATACTTGAGGTAATTTTTGAAATCCTTCCACGACAGAGGGAGCTTCTTGATTACCTAGCTACTTTGAACGACTCATTCAGCTTCATGTCTTTGGCATCCAATCATGCAGTATTAGTTGCATGTCTTGGACTTGAGACGTCACGTTCTTGGAATCCAGCATCTTGAAATCCAAAAACCGGCCTATGATGAATTTCTTTAATCCTGCGCTTTTGGTTTTGTATTTATTTTCAAGTAATTCCCATAGAGATTTTTTTGTCTCCATCGGACTATACACGTTATACAACATGTTATTCAATGCGTTGAGAACGTAGTTGCGGCACAAGAAATCTCCTAGCGACCATGCATTGCATGTAGCCATATTGTTGGAATCACCTTCCGTAGTAGTTGGTGGGTCATCACGCAAAAATCGTACAAGGTTTAGCATTGTTAGATGGAATACTATCTTCTACTGCCATCATTTAAAGTCGGCCCTGTTGAACTTCTCCAACTTCTCTCCATGTGGAACGACAGTCAAAACGTCATTGATCAAGGTCATATCAGTTTGCAAAATATCATTTTTCGATTGTAAGTCAGTTGGGTTGCCGACGGGGAGGATGTAAACTAATATAAGATCGTCGAGGCTAGTGTTCGACACTATCTCCGCAAAACGATGTTGCTGAAGGATCGATTTAGGCGTGCAGAGGGGGGGGTGAATGCACTTTTTCGATCTTTGGACTCTACAGAATTGTTAGCGCAGCGAAAATAATATGCAAAAGAATTAAAAACAATGCTAACACTTATCGGCTACTTGGTATCCACCCAGATGGGTGACTAGTCCAAGGATCCACGCCGCGAGCACCACTTTTCACTATCGAAAAGTCTCCTTGAGGTGGAGAAACCTTTACAGTAAGATCTTCGTCTTTACAGATGCAGAAATACAATAGAGGAAGCAAAAATCTCTCTACAATTTGGCAGCACTTCGTTACTGTACGGAACCGTACCGTACACCTACAAAACGTGCTCCTTTTATAGGTGAACAGGATAGATTCGCAATCTGTCTAGCCCGCACCAGTCGACTGCCCCTGGGGCACTCGACTGGCCTAGCATTAATTGCTAGCCAACGGCTAGTTTCGGGGATATACCAGGCGACTGCCCAAATGCCAGTCGACTGGTTCGAGGCCGCAAACTTTCTGTGGGTTTTGGCAGTCGACTGCCATAGGGCCAGTCGACTGCCTTGCCTCACAGCTCAGCTTCAGCAACTCCGGACCTTCTCCTTCGCGTGTGCCTTTAGGTCTGCTCCCTTGGCTCAGCCCTTGAAGTCCTCTTCCTCTGGCTATCGTCCCTCGGATGCGCACGCAAGCCTTCCCTTGGCTTGCCTCCATGCCACCCTTCACGTGTGCCCTTGAAGTTCAATTCCCGGCTTGCCCTTTGGAGCTCTCCTCCCTCGGCTCTCGTCCTCGGATATGTCCACCATGTGTGATTCTCCAAGTCCTGCAAACTCAATCACACACATCAAATACAACATAACACTCTAACCTTAAACATGTTTGCCCACACATCAAAACCATGATCTTCCAATCATTTAAGGGCTGATTGCCCTCTGCTCCGAGAAACCTCTTCCGTAATCAAAACCATGATCTTCCAATCATTTTTTATTCAACGCAATCACGCTCTTCCGCTCCCGCGCTCTGCTCCAGAAACTTCCCGACTCGAGATACAAGCGATGACGACGTCCCTCTGCTCCGAGAAACATTCCACACCAGACGTCGGTAACGAAGAGCGATCTTTTACTTTTGTGTTTACTATACTGCAATTGTAACATCCATTTGTAAACCATTTTGCGAACTTATAGAATTGCCTGCAAAAAATGGTCAACGACCGTGGGCCTTGGAGTAGGAGTCGACCTAGGCTCCGAACCAAGTAAAACTACCTGTGTTCGCGATTGTTTTTATTCCGCTGCGTAATTTCTCTAATTCTAAAATCCGAACATTTTCCGATATTCACCCCCCCTCTATCGGTTCTCTCGATCCAACACAAGATTGGTACCTTGCACACATACCTGTTGGGACCGGGTGCATGTTGACATGAATGTGGGTTCGTAATTTTAAAATTAATTACGTGCAGCGGAAGGTTTAGCATAAATAATTTCTCAAATTATTTAACCACACATCTAAGCATGCAACCTTATGTTGTGTAGACATGATCATATATTTAAAATTTTACAGAAACGTAAAGTAATTTACTTGTTACCTCGCGTAACTCGAAAAAAGGGACGAGATCCAACCGTAAGCGTCCCTTGGAAGCTCCGCCTCTATTCGCGTCCACGTCGAGTTTTCTTCGGGATGACTTCGCAAAGCCACTAGTTTCGTGTTCTCGAGAACTACTAGATTCTCCGAGAACGCGACAAGAGAACCAAGAGAGAAGTAATCATATCGGAAAAACTCACCACCAAGGTTGGCCGGAATCACAATTCCGGCGAGAAGGAGGAAGATGACTTGCGCCCAATCCCAAGGTGATGATGGCCGGAGAGGAAGATCGTCCCAACGGAAGAACTTCGTCGCCTCGGTGCTTCTCCTTGTGCTCGCGGCAAGAAGAAGGGAGAAGAGGTGTGGCTAGCCAAGAGGAAGAAGGGAGGAGAGGGCTAGAGAGCCTAGGCAAGAATACTTGGATTATTTCGAATGAATTCCAAGCCTTGCCTTAGGTCCTTTATATAGTGGTCTCTCAACCGCCAAGTCTCTTTTTTCTTATGGAATAAATTTTCATAAGAAATTTATCATATAAATTTTCTATGACTTATTCCATTATGCCAAGTCTTGATTTTATATCATGGTTAAAATCATATTTTAATTCATGATAAAAATCAACCAAGTCTCCTTTTCTTATGGAATAAATTTTCATAAGAAATTTATCATATAAATTTCTTTATCATGGTAAATCAATCCATGATTGATTTTATAAAATAAAATAAACCAATCCATGGTTCATTTTAATTTCCATGAAAAATAAATTTTATATAAATTTCTTTATATAAATTTCTTTATTATGGTAAATCAATCCATGATTGATTTTATAAAATAAAATAAACCAATCCATGGTTCATTTTAATTTCCATGAAAAATAAATTTTATATAAATTTTTTTATATAAATTTCTTTATATAAATTTCTTTATCATGGAAAATCAATCCATGATTGATTTTATAAAATAAAATAAACCAATCCATGGTTCATTTTAATTTCCATGAAAAATAAACCAAACCTTGGTTTATATAAAATTTTTATCATCCATAATTTTATAAAACAAACCACACTTGGTTTATTTTATAAATTGAATCAAACAATTTAGTTTTCTCCATTGTTGTGGCCGGCCAAGCAAAGAGGGTGGGGACCCTCTTTGGCCGGCCTATCCAAGCCACGCCCCAATGAATTAAACTCATTTAATTCATCTATTAAGTCTTCAAAAGACTTAGCCATTTTACGCTTCCGATGCGTCTCTGAAAAATTCAGATTCGACTTATCATTTGGCTCAACCAAACCTAATCTCTCTTGATTGGAAAATCTAATTTTCAACTCGTTTTAAATCCCTCGGATTACTCGTAGTGCGTGTGACTAAATAGGCTTTCGATTTATGTTGGCCGTCTATAATTAATCAATTATAGAATGATCATGAGTGGCACCTAGTAGTACATCATGATCCCCAATTAATCGAAAGATCAACGGTTGACCTCAGAAATAATCTGAAACCCTTCAGCAGCTATAATGAATCGTGCCCCATTCCCTTCACCATCTTATACCCACTTGGTTCAGGACATGGTCTATGTGTGTCAGTCCCCACTAGGCTGACTACGTCACACCTAGCCCAAGTAACATTTTCTCATCCTACGGATTCTAATTACTCTCATGTATCTAAGAGATTCATACTCTGAACATGTCATGCTCTGGCCAGAGGCTTCGAGTAACAATCCGACGATAGGCCTTGGGTATACATCTCCTCGCAAGGAGTGGTGAATCCTTTGTAGGTTGTTCAAACATCTTCGGGCACTTCGGCTTATACCCAATCATCCTAGGTCCACACCTCCTTGGAGATGCTTGCTTAAGATGTCAAAGTATAAGTCTCCATGACCAAGATGACTTGAACACCGGAAGTCAAAGGAACATCGCACTTAAGCTGCAGTAAGAACTTCACTGACATGTCTATATGTAGACTACCATATGAAGTTTTATAGCCAGTCACTCCAATGAACTAGTTCCCTTAACTAGCATTCATGTTTATCTCCGGACATCCCAATGTCACTAGCCAGTGAGAATTAGCTGATTAGAGAATAACCCATGCTAGTCTCAATAAAATTGATAGTATCCATTTTTATCAATTCATCGACTAGGGACAATTTCAATACATCACAATTGCACATGTAGAGATAATCACTAGTTGTGAATTCATCACAAATTCTCTCATGCTGTGAATTGTATTACGGACATTCAGTAAATGAGTTTAAGATTTCAATCAAATACATAAACATGTATACTCAAATAGTGAATATTCATTTATTAAAATAAATGATTACAATCATAAGGGGATTGCCTTAGGACACTTTTCTCATATCACTAACAATACCTACCGCAAAAAGTATGTCGGGTCTACTAGCGGTTAGGTATAGAAGGCTACCAATCATGCTCCTATATTGTTTAGAGTCCACCATTTTCCCTTCAATGTCACTATCCATTTTCACATTGGTTCCTATGGGTGTAGATGCTACCTTAGCATTTTCTAAACCAAATTTCTTTAACATCTCCTTAGCATATTTGGTTTGAAAGATATGTGTACCTTCATTAGTTTGCTTAACTTGAAGGCCTAAGAAAAAGGTTAACTCTCCTACAAGACTCATCTCAAATTCATCTTCCATACATTTGATGAATTCTTGTAGGAAATCATTATTTGTTAACCCAAAGATGATATCGTCTACATAGACTTGGGCAACAAAAATTTCCTTATCCTTAGATTTTAGGAACAAAGTAGGGTCAATTATTCCTCTCCTAAACCCCTTAGACACTAGAAATGAGGAAAGCCTTTCATACCAAGCTCGGGGAGCTTGTTTCAATCCATATAAGACTTTTCTTAATTTGAGCACGTGTCTTGGATAGTTAGGGTCCTCAAACCCGGGGGGTTGTTCTACATAGACCTCTTCCTTAATGATCCCATTAAGGAATGCCGACTTCACATCCATTTGGTGGAGTGTGAAACCCATGTGAGCGGCATAGGCTAGAAGAATTCTAATTGATTCTAACCTAGCTACGGGGGCATAAGTTTCATCATAATCTAGTCCCTCAACATGGTTAAACCCCCTATCTACTAATCTAGCCTTGTTCCTAGTGATTTTACCTTGGTCATCTAGTTTGTTCCTAAAGACCCATCTAGTGGTTACAATAGTGCAATCATTGGGCCTAGGAACTAACTCCCAAACATCACTTCTCTCAAATTGATTTAGCTCTTCTTGCATGGCTAAGACCCAATCAACATCTCCCAATGCTTCATCTGTAACGCCCATTTTTTTTTAAACGGCGTTACGTTAACATACCTAGGGCATGTAGACATCATAATGCAGCGGAAACCTTTAACTTACTCCTACATGCACTTACTACCATTTCTAGCATCATAACATAGGAAACATGCACTCACTACCATTTCTAGCATCATAACATAGGAACTTAGCATAGTAACTTTATACTTAGCATCATATCATACTTAGCATCATGTCATTCGTAGCATCATGTCATACTTAGCATCATGTCATAGAGTCATACTCAGGCACATAATAATAAAGGTAAAGTTCTATCATAAAATGAGCAACCATATCGCTCCTTGGCCAAGTCACTATCACACACATTCTTTGATGCCCTCCTGCTGCTTCCTTACTGTCACTTTGTATGATCTGCGGTATAAGAAAACAAGACTGTAAGCACACAGGCTTAGTAAGACTCTTTCCTACTCACTAAAACCATTTATCATTCAATCCTGAGCATATAAGACATTAGCATACTTAGTGCTTTACTTAGAACATAAGCCTTTTCATCACTTAGCACACCTTCGTCATGACATAAGCATAACTTCATCACATTCATAGCATGGCATAAACATATCCATAAGAACATTCATGGCATGACACGATACTTGGCATAGACATAAACATCGTAAACATTCATAGCATGGCATAGTGCTTAGCGTAACATAGACATAATACACATAATCTCATAAACATTCTTAGCATGGCATGAACCTAAATAAAATCATGGTGTCCTAACTCAGCTTAACATAATTAAATCATGGCATCATGAATTATTATGGACATAATTAAAATCATGGCATTCTAACTTAGCATAAATATAATTAAATCATGGCATCCTAAACTAGCATGAACATAAATAAATCATGGCATTCTAACTTAACATAAACCTAGTTAAATCATGGCATCCTAAACTAGCATGTACATAAATAAATCATGGCATCCTAAACTAGCATGAACATAAGTAAATCACGGCATTCTAGACTAGCATGAACACAATCTTGCTTAATCTTTAAAAACATGCTTTTAAAATATCATAACATTCATTGGGCCCTGGCTTGTACCACATTCATTCATCATATGCGCGCATCCCTAAGTAAATACGAGGTAGCTAATCTCGACCTACTAGGATAAGGACAGCTTCATCGGTAGTCCCGAACCGTAAGGACAGCATCATCGGTAGTCCCGAACCGTGGACAGCATCATCGGTAGTCCAGAACCGTGGACCTTACTTAGGTCCGGTACAAGCCCATAAAATAAAATATAATGCTTTCACATGCTTTCCATTCATCATCATTCATTCATCATACTTGTCATTCATCATCATTCATTCATCATACTTGTCATTCATCATCATTCATTCATCATACTTAACATCATCGTTGTGCCCTAAAGGCATGTACTTTAACCTTATTCATAAGACATGGCATACTTACATCTTATTCATAAAACATGGCATATCCTTCATAAACATGGCATATCATTCATAAACATGGCATATCATTCATAAGACATGGCATACTTACATATTATTCACAAATCATGGCACATGTCTAAACATCTATGACTTAACCTATAATTCATGACATACAAACTAAGGGTTTAGTTAACATAGAACTTCTTCCATCTTACTAAGCATCTTTGGAGATTTAACCCAACCCTAGCCCTAGGTTATGTCCTTGGCCGAAAGTCCCCAAGGAACCCTAGGTCCATGAAACTTCACATAACCTCCCAACTAGCATCCCATACATACATACTAGGCCATAGGGAACATTTAATCCCATACTTAAGGCCAACCCTAATCCTTTAACCCTAAACTTGCTCTTGGCCGAAACTTCAAGGCCATGGGGGTATGGAAAAATTCCATTAAAACCCCAAATCAATTGCTTAAACATCAACCATACCTTACCATAGGGCCATTGGGGCCCTTACTTGAAATAAGTCCTAACTTCCCACCCTATTAGGGTACTTGGCCAAAACCTATAGGGTCTCAAAGCTATGTGAAACATTCACATAATCACCCTCCATCTCTCTTATATCATGTTAATACATCAAACACATGCTTGGGGTTTTAGACCCAACTCCACCCATGAGGTCTTGTTGTTGGCCGAAACCCTAGGGTATCCTAGGGTGCCCCAAAAATTCCCAAAAATTATATTTAATCCTTAAACCTCATAAGAGAACATTATACAACATTATCAAGATTTTTAGCATCATTTTTGAACCCTAAACCATGGTGGCCGAAACCCATAGGGTCTCTAGGGTGTTGATTTGTTTCTTTCATGTTGGCCGAAACCCTAGGGTGTCCTAGGGTACTCCAAAAATTCCCAAAAATTATACTTAACCTCTAAAAATCATAAGGGAACATTAAATAACATTATAAATATTTTTGGCATAATTATAGACTTTAAAATCATAGTGGCCGAAACCCTCCATCCTAGGGTTCTTGGTTTTGCGTCTGTCATGTTGGCCGAAACCCTAGGGTGTCCTAGGGTACTCCAAAAATTCCCAAAAATTGTACTTAACCTCTACAAATCATAAGGGAACATTAAATAACATTATTATGATTTTTACCATAATTATAGACCTGTAAATCATGGTGGCCGAAACCCTTAAACTTAGGGTTCTTAGTTTTGTTTCTTTCATGTTGGCCGAAACCCTAGGGTGTCCTAGGGTACTCTAAAAATTCCCAAAAATTGTACTTAACCTCTACACATCATAAGGGAACATTAAATAACATTATCATGATTTTTAGCATAATTATAGACCTGTAAAACATGGTGGCCGAAACCCTTAAGCATGAGGGTCTTGGTTTTCTTTTCTTTCAACATCAAATTCGAAAACTAACCAATATATCATGCTAAAAATCATGGAAATCATAGGGAACTATTATACCACAGGTGAGGGAGTCTTACCTTGGGTTTCTTGGTTTTTCGAACCTTAGAAGAGAAGAAAATGGTAAGATCTTTGGACCCTTGAACACCCTTGTCCTTGTATCCTTGGAAGACCCCCCTTAGATCTTGGAGATGAGACCTTGGTGGAAGTTTTTCCAAGGGGAAAACCTCTTCTTGGTGCTCGGCAAGAATGAGGGGAGGAAGGGGTTCGAATATGCAAGTAATGGGAAGAAGAGGTAACTCCCAAAACCCCCCTTTAATAGCCCATTAAGAAGGTAAATGAAGAGTCTCTCCATGACTCTTCATCTTCTTCTTAATCTTAACTTACATCCACTTCATTTCCTCATAGAAATCCCATGCTAGGTGAGTTGGTTAAGGCTTACATGGTTGTACAAGAGGTCCAAGGTTCAATCCTTGGCTCATGCACCTTTATTTTTATTTTATTTTTATTTCATTTATTTTATTATTTTTACTCCTTAAATTCTGAAAATCCCCCCTAAAATCCCCCATAATTATGCCAATATTCTTAAATAAAATTATTTTATATTTATATTAATTTTACCTAATTTATATTAATTTTACCTAATTAATCCCCATTTTTGGAGCCCATTTAAAGCTCATTAGTACCTAGTTTTTCTCAATTTAAATGAGAAAATATGGATTTCTAGGCCCAATTTTACATAATTATTTCTGGGCCCCTCGAAAAATTATCTAGACATGCTCAATATTTTAAGAAAATATTAAGAGAATTTTCCGGGTCGTTACATCATCAATGGTCTTGGGTTCTAATTGAGAGATTAGAGCTATTTGACTAGTTTGATCCCTAAAGTATGATCTAGTCCTTAATCCTTGAGTGACATCACCCACTATTTGATCAATGGGGTGATCATGGTGATGTCTCAAGGGCCTAGAGGTTGTAGGTTCATTTACTCCTTCTTCCTCATCCTCTAGGGTACTTCTTACTCTCCCTTGATCATTGCCCTCCAAATGTAGGTCTTGGATTCTTTGGGCAAGGGGTTGAACCTCCTCTATGTTTTTATCAATTGAAGCTTTTCTAGGGTAGGTACTAGTTGTTTCATCAAACTTAACATTTGAGGGCTCCTCAATTACTTTTGTCCTCTTGTTGTAGACTCTATAGCCTCTACTAGTCAAGGAGTACCCTACTAGAATTCCTTCATCGGCTTTTGACTCAAACTTCCTTTGGTCGTCTTTGGTATTCAAGATGTATACTTTACATCCAAAGACTCTAAAATAATGGACTTGTGGTACCCTTCCATTCCATAGTTCAAAAGGTGTTTTTTCCTAAAAACCTATGTACCAATATTCGGTTTTGGATATAGCAAGCGATGTTACCCGCTTCGGCCCAGAAATAGCTAGGAAGGGAGTATGCATTAAGCATAGTCCTAGCAGCTTCTTGTAGGGCTCGATTCCTTCTCTCAACTATCCTATTTTGTTGAGGAGTCCTTGGGCATGAAAACTCATGCTTGTACCCATTTTCAACACAAAATTGTGTGAAGCTAGCATTTTGGAACTCCCCACCATAGTCACTCCTAATTTGGTTTATTTTCATGTTCTTTTCGTTTTCTACCCTTTTACTAAATCCTATAAAGATCTCTAGGGTGTCATCCTTATGTTTCAAGAAGTAGACCCATGTAAACCTAGAAAAGTCATCTACTATCACTAAGCAATACTTACTCCTTACAAGTGAAGGAGTGCTATGACAATCAAACAAGTCTATATGCAAGAGTTCTAAAGGTAAGGAAGTGGTGATTTGAGTTTTACCTTTGTGTGATGCTTTTGATTGCTTACCCTCTTGGCATGCATCACACAACTTGTTCTTCTCGTACTTGATCATTGGGAGTCCCTTCACCAATTCTTCCTTGGCCACCCTTGCAATGCTCCTCATGTTGACATGTCCAAGTCTCTGGTGCCACAACCACCCTTCTTCTTCTTTGGACATGAGACACTTAACAACATTGTTAGTATCATAAGATAGATCAAGATAATATAAGTTTGCCTCTCTAAACCCTTCTAATATGATAGTATTTGAATCACTTTGCCTTATTACATATTTCTTAGCATGAAATTCTACTTTAAAACCGGCATCACATAGTTGACTCATACTTAATAAATTAAACTTCATATCATTGATTAAAAGTACCTTATGAATCGAAATAATGGAAGATACCTCAATTGTGCCCCTACCAATGATCCTTAACTTTCCACTATTCCCAAAGGAGACCGTCCCTTCTCTTAGGTAGCTAATAATGGTGAACTTGCTCACATCCCCGGTCATGTGTCTTGAGCATCTACTATCTACTATCCACAAGGTTGGGACCTCCTTCACCTTTACCTAGACAACATGAAAAATATACTCTTTTGGTACCCATATTTTTGATTCATAAGCATCATTCAGAAATTCCTTAGGTACCCATGCCTTCTTTGTGGTTCCCTTAGCCCCTAATCTCCTAGATGCACCAATCCTACCGGTGAGTGAAACAAAGGCTACCTCCTTGGTCTTAGGCCTATAACCCAACCCGGCCTTGTTATATACAACCCTTTGACTGTTTATGATCATATCTAGGTTACTAGATCCTACTTGGAATTTCCTAAGGGCCTTTGTGAGGTCATCTACCTATTTCCTTAATTCTCTATTTTCATTTTCAAGGTGTGAAACATGTGAAGAAGTAGAACTAGCATGTAAATCTTTATGTTTAATAGCTTCTACTCTAAGCATGACAATTTATTCTTTGAGATCCTTAATTTTACCTCTAGCCTTAGCTAAGTCCATGTTCGTGCTAGAAATTATTTTCACTAAAGTAGAGGAGGGCAAGTGATATACCTCACTTACCGACGCTTCTGACTCTGATGATGAAGTGGAGGAGCTCTCATCTTCAATGCTTGAGCTTCGTTCATCATCCGATGAGTCTGAGTCATCTTGCGCCATAAGAGCGAAATGGAAGACTTGCTCTTCTTCTTCCTCTGAAGATGAGGGATCATCCCACGTTGCCTTGAGGTTGGTAGCACCCTTCTCCTTTCTCTTTGATTTCTTCTTGTCACTCTTTTTCTTCTCTTCCTTCTTGTCATCCCTTTTCTTCAATTGGGGGCACTCGTTCTTCATATGTCCCTCTTGGTGACAGTTGTAGCAGATTATGTCCTTGGCCTTACCCTTACCTTTGGCCCCTTTCCTAGCATATGACTTGTTAGAAAAACTTTTAAAAGCTTTACGAAATTTCCTTACCATGAAGACCTCTTGGTCACTATCCATAGAGGCGCTTGACTCCTCTGAGTCCGATGATGATGAGTAGATCACCTTCTTCTTCTCCTTCCTCCTCTTCTTCTCCTTTTCTGCAACAAAAGCAATACCTTTCTCTTTGGACGAAATGTTAGCTTGCTCGTGCAGTTCAAATTCATAAAATAGATCGTCTAATTTGACTAAAGATAAATCCCTCGATACCTTATAAGCATCAACCATGGATGCCCACAGGGTGGTTCTCGGGAAGGCTTGTAGAACATACTTGACCAAGTCCCGATTTTCGATTTTCTCTCCAATTACATGGAGCTCGTTTATCACTTCCTTTACCCTTCCATGCAGCTGGCTGACGGTCTCGTTGCTCTTCATGGAAAGGGATTGCAGTTGGGCCACCAACACGTCCTTCTTGGCTCTTCTGGACTCGTTTGACCCCTCGTTCAGTTCAACTAACTTGTCCCATAGCTCTTTGGCGCTCTTGAACGATCCCACCTTGTTTAGTTGCTCCTTCGAGAGCCCACATTGCAATGTGGTGGTGGCCTTGGCATTTGACTGCGCCCTCTTCATCACCTCCTTAGACCATGATCTCATAGGTGTTGGGTCTCCCCTTTCATCGATGGGTGCCTTGAAGCCATCTGCAACATTTATCCAAGTTTCAATATCATTCATGAGGTAGTATTGCATCCTACCTTTCCAACACGCGAAGTCGTTCCCGTCGAAGAATGGTGGTCGTGCAGTGGAGTATCCCTCTTGAAACACCATACAATTGCTCCGGTTGACTGTTAGATCTTCCGAAATGCACCGGCTCTGATACCAACTGAAGGATCGATTTAGGAGTGCAGAGGGGGGGGTGAATGCACTTTTTCGATCTTTGGACTCTACAGAATTGTTAGCGTAGCGAAAATAATATGCAAAAGAATTAAAAACAATGCTAACATTTATCGGCTACTTGGTATCCACCCAGATGGGTGACTAGTCCAAGGATCCACGCCGCGAGCACCACTTTTCACTATCGAAAAGTCTCCTTGAGGTGGAGAAACCTTTACAGTAAGATCTTCCTCTTTACAGATGCAGAAATACAATAGAGGAAGAAAAAATCTCTCTACAATTTGGCAGCACTTCGTTACTGTACGGAACCGTACCGTACACCTACAAAACGTGCTCCTTTTATAGGTGAACAGGACAGATTCGCAATCTGTCCAGCCCGCACCAGTCGACTGCCTCTGGGGCAGTCGACTGGCCTAGCATTAATTGCTAGCCAACGGCTAGTTTCGGGGATATACCAGTCGACTGCCCAAATGCCAGTCGACTGGTCCGAGGCCACAAACTTTCTGTGGGTTTTGGCAGTTGACTGCCACAGGGCCAGTCGACTGCCTTGCCTCACAGCTCAGCTTCAGCCACTCCGGACCTTCTCCTTCGCGTGTGCCTTCAGGTATGCTCCCTTGGCTCGCCCCTTGAAGTCCTCTTCCTCTGGCTATCGTCCCTCGGATGCGCACGCAAGCCTTCCCTTGGCTTGCCTCCATGCCACCCTTCACGTGTGCCCTTGAAGTCCAATTCCTGGCTTGCCCTTTGGAGCTCTCCTCCCTCAGCTCTCGTCCTCGGATATGTCCACCATGTGTGATTCTCCAAGTCCTGCAAACTCAATCACACACATCAAATACAACATAACACTCTAACCTTAAACATGTTTGCCCACACATCAAAACCATGATCTTCCAATCATTTAAGGGCTAATTGCCTCAACAGTTGCTTCGCTACAGGTGCTCACGGATAGCAACAATTTATTTCCCAAGATACAACGACGATGTCTCAAAATAACAGCACTTCAAATTTCTAGACCAGCGAACCTTCTCATAGGTCTTTTGTACTCGGGATACAGAAGATGAGATATATTCTAGATATGATTAAGTCATGTTTTACCATGATTAAATGAATAATTTCAGCATTTAGAGAATTTTATTTATACAAGGAAAAGATGTGAGGTACCCTTCGGTGAGTGGTTGTGACCTTTGTTTTAGGATTTATCTAAGTCGTTTAATCTGGAGGGTTGTAACCCTTTAGATAGTCCTTTGATCTCAGCCGCTAGATTTGGATGGTTGTAACCCATCATATCCCCATTTGATCTCAGCCTTTATATTCGATCTAAGGCTTCAAATCAAGTCTCATCACCCCTAGTCAGATCGCGACTCTTCGCGATCAATGCTCCAGATCGCGTCACTTGTGATCAAGCACTTCTCTTCATTCCAATAGTTATCATTCATTTTCCCAATCATCTCTCTCTGCTTACCTGAATGTCACATATGTACTACCACGTCAAATGTGAACATGACACGTCACCCGAGTGCCACGTAGGCACTACTACGTCACTTCGCGATGATGCGTACGTGCAAAGTGCAAAGTGCGCCAACAAAGTGCTCATTGCTCGCATGTGCACGTGCTCGCATGTGAGCGTGCTCGCATGACAGACCGCGGGCTTACAAGTGCAACCACCTGCTCGCCCGTGAAAAGAGAACACCTGCGTTTTTCTTTAGTTAACTCCATTAACTCAGCAACACACATAAGGATGTTGTTGGTGCTAGAAGCACCAGATCAAACCTTATTTTGATAAGTGGCAAAGGGTTCAAGTTAAGCTGGTATTGTGTTACTAATGGATTTGTGAGGTTTGTAGGAAAATCCTAGGTAAGCTAGGTAAGAAGTCTTGACCTGCAGGGCTAAGCACGAAGTCTTGGTCAGGGATCGGGCAACAAAGACTTGGTGAGTGATGCCGAGCATGAAGACTTGGTTCGAGGGATCGAGCAGAAGACTTTGCCGAGCGGGGATCACAGACAGGAGTCGAGACGGGTCGAGGTCGAATGTCGTCGAGTTCTGAGTTCTCGGAGGTCGACCAAAAGTCCAACCGGAGGTTTTGGGTGGCAACAGGTAAACTCTCCTGAGAGGAGTAGGTGAGGACGCCTTCCCCAATGAGGCAATAGTAGACTTCAATCCGACCTAGGGTTTCAGATGAAACCTAAAAATTAGGACCAAGATAGCACTGACTGTGTTCCATATATGCATTATTTATATGATTGAATGCTTGGAACTAACCCTTGTTGTAGCTGAAAAAGTTGAAGCAGCTTGATTAGGGCGCTTGAATGCTGGCAGTTGGAGGTTGAGCTGGCGCAACGATCAGATTGACGTGGCGAGTGTTGAGTGGAGGACTCACGTCAGCACTCAGGCGACTAAAAGGGACTCAGGCGCCTGACCAGAATAAAGTTTGACTGTGCGGTAGATAAAGCTTCCGTCTGATTCGCTGGGACTAGGGTGCCTAAAAGGTCTTTCAGGTGCCTGAATGAGTAGTATAAAAGGGGTCGAGTGCAGCAGCCCATTATAACAACTTAATCTCTGCGATCACTCAGTTCTCCTATGGGCTGCGTGAACGAAGCTCAAGACAACACTGAAACACCGTCCGACTCTCCGAACAAAGACTTGCCCTTACACTTCAGGAGTCGGTATTTTTTGTTGTTAACTTAGATTTGCACACATTGATTTGTAATATTGTAAACTTGTTACAATTTATTAGTGACGCCCAAAGTAAAGGATCATGGATCGTGGGTCATGCAATAGGAGCCGATCAAGACTCCGAAGCAAGTAAAATTAAGGTGTGTTTAGTGATCTTGATTCGTTCTGCATTTCCGTTGCTCTATCTCTTTCTTACGCTTATTCTCCAAGCTTCCGCTGTGTTACTTTGATCGCATAGTATTTAATTCAGAATTTTTAACGAAGCGATATTCACCCCCACCCCCACCCCCCTCTATCACTTATATCAATCCTACAGAAGCAAACATTCTTGGAATTTATAGATGTGGGATTATTCCCCATCTAATTTTTTCTATTATATTTTAGGGTTGACTTTAAATAATTAATTTCTCATTCACCCGTAATCAATTTTGAGCAAATTAATAGTCTAGATTCATCTACGTGAAATGTGGATTTCTTTTTTAGAGTCAATTCTGACTTTTATTGATTCATGATATCTTTATTTTTTTTGTAAAATTATATTTTATTTTTTATGATCCAAAATTCAACCGTAATTGTTGGCCACAGATTGTTATAGCTCTCAACCCTAGGACTGATGCCTCCCTGATTATCATTTTTGGTTGATATTGACTGAACAATTGGAGCCACCATATTTAAATGGAAATTAATATGGGATTAGTGACTTAAATAGTGAAATGGTTATAGATTTCTCAAGGATCGTGGGCATAATCTCCATATGTGCCCTTTAATCCCCACCTATAAATACCCAAGTATATACTACATTTAGGAGGCATCATTATTTTTTTTAATCCAAATATTTAACTCCTCAAACACGGCAGCTTTTTACCTTGGTTTTAAGAGAGGTCTCAACAGAAATAACTTTAAATTTCAATGCCCTTTGACATTTGCTCTCGTGCACACTGGTTGGATTCCGCTATCAATTAACAACCACATAGCATACCTTTGTATCATCATCGCATCAACATCTATTGCTATATATTTTTCATAATTTCATTTAATATTTTTTCTTTTATTTTATTTAGAGTAACAAATTTGATAGCATCTGGATGTACTGCTTTAACAAATCATTGTCATCTGTATTCCAAAGAATGTCAAATGTTGATGAGTTTCAAGCGTTGGTTTGGTTCATGCAGATCAATTAATTGACACAACGGGCTTGTCGATAAAATTGTAACAAGAGTCACTCGGGCTTGACAAATTTTGTTATAAAATAAATAGATAAATAAATAAATGAAATCAGACGAAGTTTGCCCGTCTCGAGGCAGCTCACGTTTGAATCAAGTTGTCAAGTGAAAAATCCGATGGGGAAATGTTTGAGGAATTGTCATGGTACCACCAAATTCGTATTTTAAAACAGATCTCAGGAACATGGTCTTTGCATGCTTCCACCGAGCTCTCAAGCCTCTCTCGAACCACCAGTAAACTTTGAAGAAAAAAAAACATCAAGAAAGCTAAGCGGAGTAAAGAAGAGAGTTTGATATGATAATATGAGATTTCGATAGAAGGAACAAACAATTATTCAAACTGGAGCGAGCTCTTCTTGGTCAAATTGTGCTTGTTGTTGTGCATCCACACCTTGAGGACTTTCCTCTCGACCCCAATGTCATGGCAGAACTGCTGCACCACACTTTCTTCCTGCTTCTGAAGTCTCCACCCAGCCTTCTCAGAAAACTGCAGCATCTTATCCTTCTGCTCGTTTGTGAATTTGGTCCTGAATCTCTTCCTCATGAAGGGAGGTCTAGTCTCCATCTCATCGGACTCGGAGTTCGGCATGCCTCCCAGTGGCATGATCATCTGAGGTGGTAGCCTCGCGATACGGCTGTTGCTTGCAGTGTTGTAGCCAAAGGGCTCTGCTCCTGGAGTGACGACGCCTTTTTTGTTCATTGGCTTCCTCCCCTGGAGGTTGAGTGGGTGGAAGAAATCCCATGAAGATTCACCTTCTACTTCTTTCATGTGGAAGTTTCTATGGCAGTGGCAGGCAGAGCACTTCAAGGCCTCAAGGGTCCCCTCCTCACCACTGGGCATGAACTCACCGCAACCATCAGTGGCATTCCCTCCAATGGAGGCTGCGTGGTTCTTAAGGCACTCCCCGTACTTCACCAATGGTCCTTTCTTGGTGCTGTACGTGGTGGCCTCTTGGTGGTGATGTTGGTGGTTGTCCTCTCTACTGGCTGTGAAGAGGGGAGGAGGGAAGTCCTTGGACATGGGGTGGAGAAGAGATATCTCGTGGCCATGGGGTGGACTAATGCCACCAACAAAAGTGCTTGTTATCGGTATTGAGATCTCCCTTCCCAGTCCTGAACGATTCATTCTCTCAAAATCTTTATGCTCTCAGTTCTTTAAGTGCATGTGCTTTTCTAGCCGGATTATTCACTGGAAAAATGAAATCAAGAAATTATAATAATAATGTAAAAGTTAGAACACTTGCCTATTTTCTGGGATTTTGGTGGAAAGAAAACGCTTATCCAGGTAGTGCATCTTGAAGGTCCAATAGAAGTGGAAAGCAGGAGTAAAACTCTAAACAGGAGTAGGTGCCATTTTTTTGAAAGAGGCGCAGGAAAACATGAGATGAGCAGTTTGACGTAGGAAAAAAAATCAATTGCAAGAAACTCACAGGTATTACTGTGACTGATCTATCTATTTCCAGACAAAATGGGCATTAGAAATGCATTTAGATACCGTATCTCTGTTAGCTAGACAACAATTTCAGTTGTTTGTTTTTCAGCAACCTAAATTGCCAACTTTAATATAATGCTTTGAGGTTTCTTCCACAATTTCATATATTGGTTACTCTTCCATTGTCAATTATGGAGTCATTTCGCAATTTGAACTAGTTTAACAAGAAGGAATATTGAGAGAACCCACCTTTGCCTCATGCGAAGTGAGGGAGGAACAGCTGCAGGGTAGTGTGGATTTATCAGAAGATAAACCAGATATAAGCTCCAATTTTCCTATTTTCCACAGGAATGGAGAAAAAGGCAATTGGATTATCCAAGGAGCATCCTGTTGGTATTATACATGAGAAGATTCATAGGAAGAAGTTAGCCAAGTAGGTGGGGAGTAAACACAAGAATGCCACAAGGAGAAAACAAAACAAAGAGATTTGGTAGAAGGGTTGTGGTTGTGTAAAGCTAAGGAGTTTATAGCAGTAGTGAGCAAGCATGAAGGCTGTGGAGGAAAAAGATGGAGAAAGAGAGAGAGAATTGGTTTTACAGGACAAACAACAGACAAAAAAATGGGGTTTAAGAGGCTATGGCCAAACAAAGATAAAGCGTGGGATGTTTGCTTTGCTTGCACAATCAGGAATCAAGTTTACGCTATAGATTTTCAGAGAGAACACTGGTGTGTGTCAGAGAAAGAGAGGCACTTAGAGATGGATGAGAGCTAGTCCCCACATAAATTTGACAAAACAAAAAATAAATAAATAAATCCATGTAAACAAGCATAAGATTTAGCGACTCAAGATCCCTCATTGCATTCAAAATGGCAATTCTTATTATATAGATAGAAAATTGTTCATAATATATTATCATTCTAAAGCTCGTGGGGCAAGCTGCCTCGAATTCAGATAACACCAATAGAATACAATAAGGGTAAAATATGCTGACAATGGAGTTTGATGTGAGATTAGTTAGCTGTTAGGCCTTTTTATATCTTTCAGCCAACATGATCACATAAATTCATGTGCGGTTCGACTAGAAAGAATTTAATCCAAGTGTTGGAAATTGTGATTTGTTTATCATTACAATTTGTAAGTTGCTAAATACTTTTACATTGCTCTGGAGTTCCTAGACTATTGTGTCTCTTCCCGGACCCCATGCATTAAAATTTCTCACCAGCTTCTTTGCATGGACACAGAAGAAAGCTGCTGTATTGTATTACCATGATTGCTTACATTTTGCATGTTAGTTTCCATGCCTCTTAAGTAATATCTCCAAAAGATTTGAGGAATATTTTGATTGGGAAGTCACATTTCCTTTAGGATTCAATGAGATCCTTTAGCATATCTCAAGAGAAGACATGAAACCTTTTAATTGGAGTTTCTTATCATCATTCAGTTTTGCAATCAATTTACACTTAAATCACTTTATTCTTCACGGACCTTTATTCTATTTAGCCTCATCCAAATAGAATGTTTTTAGCTTTCCTTTTCTTCATCTCCAACTTTTTCCTTCCTTTTTCTATTTATGCTTCCGATCCTATCTCTCCGCTATTGAATTCTAACTTACATTGCATATAAATTCACATAAATATATTTTCTCTGTAAAAATTTTTTGCTAATAAATTATTTGTAGGAAAATATAGAGTCTAAGTGGGTCATGCGAGTCAATCAAATTTGCTATGTAGCTAGACTTAGCTACTTGAGGGAGCTAAGTAGGTGTAGCAGGTTAAATGAGTTAATGTGTATGAGGTTGATCTGAGCAAGTTAAGTTGGATAGGCGAGTAAGTTGATTCAAGAATGAGGTTAGTCTAATAGGTTGAGCAACTTAAGTGAGTCAAGTGGTTCGAGCATAAGATTGATTCAAGCGGGTCAAGATTGTGGGTGAGCAGCACGAATTAGTCGGACCTTGAAAACTAGGTTTTTGAGAAGACAGGCATCAAACAATCTAAGGGATGGAAGTTTGATAGATTAGCAAGTACAAAATAAAACTGATTGGTTGTTCCAATTGGCAATGCGCAAATGGGCCATGGGTCCTATATTCTTAGATGGGTTACATTGGAGCCCCAATGATATAATCGAATTAGTTATCATATGTTATTATTTCCTAATTTACTACGTCTCAAGTGAAACTTGTTTATAGAATTAGATGGTCATATTGCATTTGTCATAGCGAAAGATCCTCAATGGCACAAGGAATCTTTATTTTTGACAAACATATTCTCGCAAATTAAAGTCTGACAAACCTTCGTAGAACTTGCTCAATTAGATCCCTCAACATCTTTATCCGTTGTAAATGAGATTCTCAGTATAATATAAAGGTTCTAGCGTCAATACGGAAGGCAACTGAGACGTCAAAAACTGTAGTGACATCGTCGCCTCAGTAGATGGTGATTCGTTTGTTCTCAATATCCCCATCAATCCATCTCAAAATTAACACGGAGGAGATAAATCACGGGGATTACTAGCCCGGATACTATGGCTAGTACGTGAGGGAGGATGGACACACTGACTTTGTCAGATTTTGACCCCTAGATCTCATATTGATAGCATCTACATATTAATCATCAATCCATCCCATAAGGACTTAATGACATCGTCAGAGAGAGAGAGAGGGTGTCCATAGATAAATCTTATGACACATTTATATCTCTGCCAAAGTTTGATATGATTTTAACCATATTTTAGTCTGAGCCATTACATTTAGATATAAATAATTGAAAATGAAATAAACTAAAAACTATTTTTTTAATTTTATCAATAATCATTTAGTTATAAATTTAAAATTTTCTAAACCTTCTAAAATTTTACCACACTTATAAAATATTGTTTAGAATTATTTTTCTCTAAATTAATTTCAAAACACATATAAAATTAATTAAATACTTTAAAATCTAATTTAAAAATAAATATATAATCAGAATCTAAATTTTAACATCATCAAAATCTAAATTTTAACATCCTTTGAGGCACATTATCATGTAATTCAATCACAATTGATTTACTATTTTTAATGAAAGATAAATATATATCATGAAAATATACAAATCAAACATATGACCAAACATAGCTGTGCATTTCTTATAAAGTATCGGATCTGAATAAAGTATTAGATTTGAATAGATATCTAAGGGGAATGATACATTTATGCGTACCCTCATGAATACCATATAGCCTCATGAATACTATCCTCACACACTACAAGAAAAATCACCTTTTAACAATGATATGTTTACAATGGATTTTACCAAAACTATTATAAATTTTATAAAAGACAACGGTTTTTGTCAAAAACATTATCTATTAGCAAACACTTAGCATGATAGACAACGATTTTACACTATCCATTGTCTTTAACGCAAGAGTTTTTATAAATAACAACGGATTTTATAACGATTTTTCAAACAATTGTGTTTTAGAGAGAATTTTTTTATCTTAACAATGGTTGGGACAACGGTGCATAAAGTCGTAATTTTAATAAGTTTACAACGGTTTTAAACCGTTGTAAACAAATAATCGGCTATTGTCTTTTTTCGGCTGAAAAGAGTGCGAAAACTGATGTTCTAACCCCGATAATCCTATTTCCTATGTTTGATAACCAAAAACCACAAACCTTCATCTTTGTCGGCCCAAACACCTTCTTTCGTCAGTGTGATCCCAAAGAAACCCACAAACCTTCATCTTCATTGCTTTCCGCCCGCTTCACAATTGCCCTCGTGTCTCTTCACTCTAGGATCCATCTCCAGACTTGAGAGGCCGCCTTAACGTGAATTCCACAAAGATTTCTGCGATCCATGTTGTCTGTCTTTGTTTCTCATGATCGTTTGCTGCAATATTATATTTGGTATTAGTTTTTTCTCCAGATGAAGATGAATCTTGATACATTGTTATGTTCATTTGTTCTTCTCTACTTAGCGTTCTTATTTGGGAAGTCGGAATTGGTTTAAAATGTTGCAGAGAAAGCTCACTATGTTAATCACATTTAGGGTTTTTGAGGGGTTTGGTTTGTTTTGCGACCATACTGTTGGTGCAAGTTGCATCAATGATGTTCCTCTTTAAGTGTTTTAATGTTTGACAAAACACTTAAGTCAGTGATACAATGAACAGACAAAGGGGAGCAAAGGAGAAGTAATCTAAGTTGAAGAAAAGTCCTAGTTAAGCTAGGCATCGAAACCCTAAGACCTAGCGAAGGGTTGCTGGGCACCTAGCAAAGGGTTGCTAGGCATCGAAACCCTAAGACCTAGCGAAGGGCTGCTGGGCACCTAGTGAAGGGCTGCTAGGCATCTAAACCCTAAGACCTAGCGAAGGGCTGCTAGGCACCTAGCGAAGGGCTGCTAGGCACCTAGCGAAGGGCTGCTAGGCACCTAGCGAAGGGCTGCTAGGCACCTGGCGAAGGACTGCTAGGGAATGAAGACCTGGCGAAGGACTGCTAGGCACCTGGCGAAGGACTGCTAGGGAATGAAGACCTGGCGAAGGACTGCTAGGGAATGAAGTCTTGGTCCAAGGGACTAAGCAACTTAGCTGAGTGATGACTAAGGACAGGAGTAGAGATGAGTCAGGGTTTGGGCGTCTCGTGGTCTGGAAGTATCGGAAGCTAAGCAAAAGTCCACCCGAAGGACTGGGTGGCAACCGTCTCCTGAAAGGAGTAGGTGAAAGGCGCGTTCTCGGGGGTGGAAACTTGCGCCGGTTCGACCTAGGGTTTCGTGGAGATCCGAAGTCCGAACCAAGTCCTTAAGGCTAATATTATATGTATATGTGCTTTGTCTTTGTGTATCTTGCAGGTACCAAGATTGGAAGACAAAGCAAACCAGCTGGAGGCCCTGAAGCAGGGCACCCCCATCAGTGGGGGCGCCCCCATCATCCAGGGCGCCCCCAGTGTTGGGGGCGCCCAAGCTAATGAAGAAAAAAGTGGCAATGTGTGTGTAAGCAGAATAGTTGTCAAGCGGGGCGCCCGGAACGACGGGGGCGCCCTGGTTGAAACCTGTATTTGCTGTTTCGAGTTCGAAACATAGATAAGCCTTCATGAGGGCGCCCGGGAGGTCCGGGGCACCCTGGTCAAAGGTTTTATCAGCTGCCGCGAGGTCGACGCGGGGATAAAGTTTGACCGAGTTTATCGGGGCGCCCCCAGCGTCCAGTGCGCCCGCAGGAGTGCTATAAAAGGGGCTTCGACCCCTCTGCTTCAATAAAAACTGCTAAGTGCCATTCTGATCACTCTGATCGACGACAACGCGTTGAAAACGAGGCTCTACGACTGGGAGGCTCCAGGAGGAAGTGCACGGCACTTCGGAGATCCAGATTGGCCGAGCTTCAAGCTTGTTCTGTTCGGTTCACTTTAATTATACTGCAGTTAATTTTCTATATTTGTGATTGCAATTATTGTACTATAAGACGGGTTTCTCCGCCTCCAGAAATTCCGGAAATGAGACCAATAGTGGACTCACGCCGAGTACATAGGCCTTGGACGTACTGACCCTGGGGGGTCGGGAACCAAGTAAATAAATCCCGCGTGTAAACTGTCTTTTGTTTTGTTCGCTCGTTCTATTGTTTTTCCGCTGCTACTAACTTTGTGTCCAGAACGAACGATAGTATTACGTAAGTTTTATGATGGTTTTTCACGATCGATATTCACCCCCTCTATCGAAGGCACCGGTCCTACAATTGGTATCAGAGCTGAGTCGCTCTTCACCGGACTAACCGCCGACGGAGCAACGACGCCAGGAGTTGTGGGGGAGCCCAAGGGTGAATTAGGCATATTTTATTTAAATGTCCGTTTTTAAATTTCATATCACGTGCTTCACATGCAGGGAGAGAGGGCACTATAAAAATCAGTGCCCTACTCTTAAGATTCGATCTTCACCTCCGATGGCAAAGGAGGCACTAGCGCCAGGAAGCCGGAGGGACAAAAGTCACGTACAATGCTTCAAGTGCGAAAAATACGGACACTACAAGAACAAGTGTCCGGCCAAGGTACGTAAGATTTATGTTCCAAAAATTTTACAAATTCCTGCACTGTGTTTAGATAATTCAGTTAACTTTTCTGATAAATTAGATTTACTGCATAGTAAAATTAATATTTTGCATGACAAATTAGAAAATACAGATATGACTAAAATATCAGAAATTAATTATCTAATTCAGAACATTAATTCAGTAATTTCTAAAATAAATTATCACAACTTTAATACTGATAATATTTTTATTTTTGAGAATTTTAAACTTAATTCTGATAACTTTAATTCTAATAATGTCAATTCTGATAATTCTAATTCAGATAAATTTAATCCTAATGATAAATCTGAATTCAAAAATCCTAAGGATAAATCTGAATTCAAAAACCCTAAGGATAAATTTGAATTCAAAAGTCTTAAGGATAATTCTAAATTTAAAAATCCTTTAGATAATTATGAATTCAAATTTGAAAATACGTTGTATAACTCTGAATTCGTATCTAAAAATTCTAAAGATAACTCTGAAGTTAGTAGAATTAATCCTGAAAATCGTAAGGATAATCTAAAAATTAATTCTAAAAATCTTAAAGATAATCTAGAGATTAATTTTGAATTTCTTGAAAATATTGAAGATGTGTCTGAGGATATTTCTGAGGATAAATTTGAAGATAAAATTCTCCTAGATAATAACTTAATCATAGATAATCTTGAAAACTATTACAAAACCTTAACTAGTGGCCCAAATTACTCCTCCTATTTTGAGGATACTAACAGATATAATTTTGAGGATAAGGAGGACATGGAACTATCTAAGATTAGGGCCATAGTCAATAAAAACTACAAAAATTCAAATAAATCAAAATTATTAGAAAAACTTGAAAAGATAGATAAAGATGAAGAAGAAATTTTCGAAATAATGAAAATGATGAATTTAAATCCACAATTATTAATTAATCATTTCAACCTTAATGATTCAAATCTTAATTAATTCAAATAAACCTAAATTAATTCAAATAAACTCAAATTAATTCAATCAATTCAAATAATCTCAAATTAATTCAATTAATTAAAACAAAATTAAATTAAATTCATATTTAATTTAATCTTAAATTAAAATAAAATTAAATCTATATTAAAATTAAATTAAATTAAATTGAAATTTAAATTAAATTTAAATTTAAATTAAATTCAAATTAAATTAAATTTAAATTAAAATCAAATTAAATTAAATTCAAATTCAAATTAAATTCAAATTAAATCAAATTAAATTAAATTCAAATTAAATTAAAATTAAATTAAATTAAAATTAAATAAAATTCAAATTAAATTAAATTAAATTCAAATTAAATTAAATTCAAATTAAATTAAATTCAAATTAATTAAAATTAAAATTAATTAAAATTAAAATTAAATTAAATTAAATTAAATTCAAATAAAATTAAATTAAAATTAAATTAAATTCAAATTAAATTAAATACAAATTAAATTAAATTAAATTCAAATTAAATTAAATTCAAATTAAATTACATTCAAATTAAATTAAATTCAAATTAAATTAAATTCAAATTAAATTAAATTAAAATTAAATTAAATTAAAATTAAATTAAATTCAAATTAAATTAAATTCAAATTATATTAAATTGAAATTAAATTAAAATCAAATTAAATTCAAATTAAATTAAATTTAAATTAAATTAAAATTAAATTAAATTAAATTCAAATTCAATTAAATTCTAATTAAATTAAATTAAATTAATTCAACTTAATTCAAATTAAATCTTAATTAATTCAACTTAATTCAAATTAAATCTTAATTAATTTAACTTAAATTAACCCAAATAAATTAAAAATTAATTAATTCAAACTTAATTCAATTAAATCCTAATCAATTCAAACTTAAATTAATTTAACATCAATTAATTTCTAATTAATTCAACTTCAATTAATACTTAATTAACCTGAATCCAACTAAAATCTTAAACAACTTAAACTTAAACTGAAATATAATGTTACCCAAACTATAACAATTAAAATTAATAACATTAAATATTTCAAAGTGGGTTGGCATATTCGCGGGGTCACACGATATGTATCAAATCGGGAATTTGATACATTGTTAGAAACTTAAATAAAATGCTTTCGACTTATTTAACTCATGCATAATTGTCATGTCATGCATTTGCTATTTCTTTTAAATATATGACATGTCATTCATATTTAGATTTTATGCATATATTAGAACGGTTATAAGAAAAAGAATATTTGAAACTTGATCAACCTAGTATTGGGTGGCGGTGAGATGATAGTACGTTAGAGAAGCCTCTTTTAATAAGGTTAAGTATACACTACTTGGTCTCTTTAGACTGGTGAAACTAGCCGAAACTATCGATCCAAGACCCAAACTAGTTAGACCAGAATTTTTCAAAAAGTAATTTTGAAAATGACATTTCATTAAAAGGCTTTATCAAGGAAAGGGTTGATGATCCAATAAGGCTACGGCCAAAGAAGGCCTAGTGCCTCGCCAAGACCTGGAAGCCAATTTTTGAAATTCAAATTCAAGTTACTTCGTGTCAAATTCAAATCTAACACAAGCTTCAATTAAATCTTAGAGTTAATAATAAATTAAGAAAAATAATTCAAGCATCTCACAATACACCTATAAGGCAACCATGCTTGTTGTATTGATACATCTAAAATGGGTGAGATGTTAAGGACTAATGAATTGAAAAATATTTTTCAAATTGTTTTTCAAAATTATTAGAATATTTTTCTAAAAATATATTTTCAAAATAGTGCTTCAACATAATAATGTTTTTATGAAATTCATGCTTGTCTGATTGATTATACATATTATACATTTTTCAAAAAGTATATCTTTTCAAAAATTGTTTGACTCACTCAATTAGACACAAGCCTCTTAGGACAACACTAAAGTTCCTTAAGGTACTTAGATAGAGTCAAACAGTGTTGGATGCAGGGGGAGTGTTTTGTTCTTTTCGTTAAAACTATTTTTCGAAAACTGCACCTTAACTTCTATCACATATGTTGTCCAAATTATCTTCTTTCCAAATTGTGGTTTCAAAATCTATCTTTCTAAAAATTGATGTTCATTTGATTTTGATAAACCCTAAAGACACAGAGGAAGGTCCACTTTATGATCTAAAAGGGCTCCTAGGACCTGTCAGATTTAGGAGGAGTCTGAGTCAACCTTTTGACAAGTTTTAAATTATTTTGAAAATTATTAGATTACTCTTTTGATCTGAATCAAACCTTAAGACTCAGAGGAAGAGTACTTATGGTCAACAAGCTTCCCAGGACTGAGTCAAGTTTAGGGGGAGGTCAAATTGAAAGAATTATTTAATAACATGTTTTCTTGAACTATATCCTCTAAATCTTGCTAAAAACATAAGTATTCTTTCGAAATACTAACAATTTTTTTTAAAAAATACCAATATTTTCAAAATTCATCTGGTTTTGATCAATTTGAAAGAAAAAAAATTGTTTATCTTGAGTTTGGAGAATCTTCCAGGACACTTAGGAAAATCTCCTTGTAGTCAACAAGGTTTCCTATGATTGTGTCAGACTAGAAGATAATCCAAGTCAAGTATTATGACTTCAAAAATTCATAGATTAACTTACATCCTATTATTCTATTTTTCAGAATTTGTGTGACTTAAGGAATTATTTTTATATTTACTTGAGTTTGAAGAATTTCCAAAACACTTAGGAAAATGTCCTTGTAGTTAACAGGGTTTCCTAGGATTGTGTCAGACTGGAAAAGAAACCTAGTCAAGTAAAATATTTATATTTTCCAAAAATGCTTATATTTTTCAAAAATTACAAAAGTACTTGCATTATTTTTAAAAGATCATAATAATTTTCAAAGTACTTGTATTCTTCAAAGCGCATAGCATCTTTCTCAAAATATGCATTTTTCAAAAAATGCAATATACCATTCAAAATACAATGCTTTCAAAAATTTTCCACTAAGTATTTTAAAAAAAAGAACCAAAAGTTTTCATTGTTGGTGCAAGTATTTTCTTGTGTTTTTTTTTATGTGTGACAAAGGGGGAGAGGTGTGCTTAAGTTAGAAAATTTTTCTCCCAAAAATAAAAAATATAGTTTTAAAACTTATATCATTTTTTTTCATTTTTTGATCCCAAGGATGGTAAGTTAGCCCCTTAAACCAATCTAACTTAAGTTATTGTCAAACATCAAAAAGAGGGAGATTGTTGGTGCAAGTTGCATCAATGATGTTTCTCTTTAAGTGTTTTATTGTTTACCAATACACTTAAGTCAGTGATGTAATGAACAGACAAAGGGGAGCAAAGGAGAAGTAATCTAAGTTGAAGAAAAGTCCTAGTTAAGTTAGGCATCGAAACCCTAAGACCTAGCGAAGGGCTGCTGGGCACCTAGCAAAGGGTTGCTAGGCATCGAAACCCTAAGACCTAGCGAAGGGCTGCTGGGCACCTAGCGAAGGGCTGCTGGGCACCTAGCGAAGGGCTGCTAGGCATCGAAACCCTAAGACCTAGCGAAGGGTTGCTAGGCACCTAGCGAAGGGCTGCTAGGCATCAAAGACCTAGCGAAGGGCTGCTAGGCACCTGGCGAAGGACTGCTAGGGAATGAAGACCTGGCGAAGGACTGCTAGGCACCTGGCGAAGGACTGCTAGAGAATGAAGACCTGGCGAAGGACTGCTAGGCACCTGGCGAAGGACTGCTAGGGAATGAAGTCTTGGTTCAAGGGACTAAGCAACTTAGCTGAGCGATGACTAAGGACAGGAGTAGAGACGAGTTAGGGTTTGGGCGTCTCGAGGTCCGGAAGTATCGGAAGCTAAGCAAAAGTCCACCCGAAGGACTGGGTGGCAATCGTCTCCTGAAAGGAGTAGGTGAAAGGCGCGTTCTCGGGGGTGGGAACTTGCGCCAATTCAACCTAGGGTTTCGTGGAGATCCGAAGTCCAAACCATGTCCTTAAGGCTAATATTATATGTATATGTGCTTTGTGTTTGTGTATCTTGCAGGTACCAAGATAGGAAGACAAAGCAAACCAGCTGGAGGCCCTTAAGCAGGGAACCCCCATTAGTGGGGGCACCCCCATCATCCAGGGCGCCCCCAGTGTTGGGGGCACCCATGCTAAGGAAGAAAAAAGTGGCAATGTGGGTGTAAGCAGAATAGTTGTCAAGCGGGGCGCCCGGAACGACGGGGGCACCCTAGTTGAAACCTGTATTTGCTGTTTCGAGTTCAAAACACAGATAAGCCTTCATGAGGGCGCCCGGGAGGTCCAGGGTGCCCTGGTCAAAGGTTTTATCAGCTACGGCGAGGTCAACGTGGGGATAAGGTTTGACCGGGTTTATCGGGGCGCCCCCAGCGTCCAGGGCGCCCGCAGGAGTGCTATAAAAGGGGCTTCGACCCCTCTGCTTCAATAAAAACTGCTAAGTGCCATTCTGATCACTCTGACCAACGACAACACGCTGAAAACGAGGCTCTATGACCGGGAGGCTCTAGGAGGAAGTGCACGGCACTTCGGAGATCCAGATTTGCTAAGCTTCAAACTTGTTTTGTTCGGTTCGCTTTAATTATACTGCAGTTAATTTTCTATATTTCTGATTGAAATTATTGTACTATAAGACGGGTTTCTCCGCCTCCGGAAATTTCGGAAAGGAGACCAATAGTGGACTCACGCCGAGGACATAGGCCTTGGATGTACTGACCCTGGGGGGTCGGGAACCAAGTAAATAAATCCCGCGTGTAAACTGTCTTTTGTTTTGTTCGCTCATTCTATTGTTTTTCCTCTGCTACTAACTCTGTGTCCAGAACGAACGACAGTATTACGAAAGTTTTACGAAGGTTTTTCACGATCGATATTCACTCCCTCCCTTTATCGAAGGCACTGGTCCTATATATACATGCAATCCTTAGATTATCTTCTTTTATGCTATCTCATCTCATAGTTTTGTAGGAAAAAATAATTTTTTCCACCGATTCTCTGTCAACATAGCTATCTCGATGGTGAGTGATGATCCCATAACTTATTTATAAAACTAGCTATCTTTGCCACCGATTCTTTGATGTGTGTTCGTCTTTTCAGATGCATTTTTGTTTTCTCTTCTCTATTCACATTTAGGTTTAAAATGTCATTAGTCAATTTTTAGGGATTTTTAGCGCATACTTGGTTTGTTTTGCTTGTCAATATTTGTTCATAAACTTTTTAAGACTTTTGTTTGATCGATTCTTTGTCAACATAGCTATCTCTATTGACGTAGCAAAATTAAATTCAATTTCTTGATGAACTTGGTGAATACTCATAATGATTTTGGTTAGATATTTTCTATATATACCTTTATTGAATGATGATTTTATGATTCTATCAAATTTGTGTTAGTTATTCCTATTTTTTTTCAATATCAACAATGATTTTGCTAATTATCAACATTTGTTGAATATGAGTAGATTCTGAAGTTTGTTGAATATGATTTTTACCACCTGTAATGTTATTTTCTAATCTCATATTTGTGTTGATATTCCACCACTAGCTTATATAATTTCTATTCCATCAAGTACATAACTTGCTTCACTATGACAAACCTATAGTATCATGTATGATAAGCTATTTGTTATTTTTGAGATATCATCATGCATAAATTGCACTTACTTAATAAGTTTTGCTCACAAATTTTAGATAGCATAATGCAATACTAGAAAACAATACAAGAACCATCCTATAACTAATTTTTTATTTATTATGTCTTATCGTCAAGTAATAAAAAAAATTATTGCGGTTGAGCTTTAATTTTTCATCATAATTTAGTCATTAATTAGTTTATCATGCATGTTTTTTTATAAGCATCATCATTACTAGTTTTGTCACGCCCTGAGACTAAAGGAGTCGCTGGTTCAATATAATATCGGATAACATCTCCACTGTATGATAGACAATTTAGAATATACACACAAACCACGCAACATATAAATGACCTCAAGCCTCCAAACAAGAGATATATCGTAAAGAAATAAATGCATCACAGTAATAAAACTATGATACTCACCAAAGCTACCCTCTGGGCAAGCACGTAGCAAAATAATACACATAAAGTCCAACAGAGGACTCAAAAATATAATACTATATCAAATACAACAAAATACAAGTCCACTACAGAAATAGACAATACAGACAAAAAACTATACTATAAAAGAAACAAAAATACGCGGAAGCACCCAAAACTAGAGTCGTAGGGACCTGGGATTGGCAACAGGGCTCCCCTGACGACCTATCAACCTGAAAATAAAAATATTGTGACGTGTGGTGAGTCTAAGTGGACTCTACGGGTATAGAGAAAGATATGCATGACATAAAAAATAGTTGAATAAGCTACACAGAAACAACCGGATACAGTCTTAAAGGAAATATCTGAATTTGCATAACTGAAAGTATCAAATGAATGTCCATACTAGAAATCAACCTATTCTGATCATAACAGACTCGTATCATACGAGCAGGTGCAGGGTCATCAAACTAAACACATAATATCTTCTGTATGTGCATGTCAAACATATACAACAAACAAGTGCAACAATCATAATCAAATGCATAATGCATCATGTGCAATGACATGGTAACCCCTGACGTCAGTCAAGCTACCGAGACATGTCATATGTGTCGGCCGAGTGGGTAGGACTGTGACACTGTACGTACTCTGCCATCACTACTCCTGAGTGACCGAGTGGATAAGATACTGACGAAGGACCACTCCTACTCTATGTATATATGGAGGAGCGTCGCTCTCATCTCCTCTAGTCTATGGAAAGAGAAGGGATCCCTGCCTACTAACACGCTCTGGAACCACTACCCATGAGCAGCCAAGCGGAACAATACCGAGCAACTACACACACTCAACGGTATCCACTAAACCATGAGTGGTCGTGTGTGCAAATCATATACCAGACGATAAGCTTAACCACAAGGGAGTTGCTGATCGCCGACATGTAACAGTGCAGGGATGGTGCATGACTCTAACACATGACACCTTTCCCAGTCATCATAAATAACTCAACCTAACATGCACAAGTTGATCACATGTATAATAACTTAACCATCTTGCATCTAGATACTCATGCAAGTATAACTAGGAATCAATTCATGTATATATAAGGTGACATGCCTCTATATCTACGCATACATGCATACATGTACACTATACAGAGTCATATATCAAATATAGAGGTTGTATAGACAGGAATTTGATCATCTCAAAGATCAATTAATAAGTATCAAGCAGGATAACAATGGTAGCAGATATAAGGTAAATAAGAACCAACTGCACAAGTATAAACATCCATGCATAAAGATAACGTCGATCTAAAGGAAAACAAGCAAGAAATACCCGCCTCTAAATGGAAGAATCTGTATGCGAAGAGAACCACCCACCACCAAATGGATTAATCCGCAACAATAATCATAATCAAGGCCTTGTATCAAAGGACATATTTAAATAGCTATTGCAAAAAGATAGTAACTAGCTAATAAGTCCCTAAACTGTATTAGGGTTAACCTAATCATTTCCGTTTCAGTTAATTACATCTAATTAACTTATCAGTTATTGATTACCCCACGTGATCAAGATTAGGTTAGAACGTAAATTTCAATCAAAAGGTAGCCCAAAAGATCACCCTTAACATAACCTACTTTATGATCCACATCCACAAGGACTTCATTCCTTGCGGCAATGGTTGTAAAGCAAAGAAGTTGAGTTACATACAATCTCAACCCAAAATAGTGAAACTAATTTCATTCCAACTGATCTAATACTTTACATGAGTGATTTATCCCAATACACAATTGAATCAACACTCAAATGGGTTATTAGGATATGTAGTTTACTTAGATCATTATTATTGGGGTAATCTATGGTCCGGAGTGACTATGTGTTTTGATGTTTGGGCAAAGGATTTAAGTTAGGTTCACCCTTGTGTTTTGATATGTGTATTTGTGTATGCAGGTTTGTAAGATACACATGGACCTAACTGGACAACTTCGGGTACGATGAAGGGTGGCATGGAGGCAAGCCGTGGGCTTGTGTGCACATCCGAGAGACTATGGACAAAGCAGGGATTATGAGCCGAGGGAATCGGACTTCGAGGCATACGTGAAGGATGGCATGGAGGCAAGCTGAGGGCTTATGTGCACATATGAGGGACGAGGGCCAAAGTTGAAGAGGGCTTGAAAGCAATAGGTCGAGGCTCCTGGAGCAGAAACGATGAGCCGAGGGACGCGGACTTCGAGGTATGCGTGAAGGATGGCATGGAGGCAAGCCGAGGGCTTGTGTGCGCATCTGAGGGACAGGAGTCGAAGACGAAGAGGGCGTGAAGGCAACAGATTGAGGCTGCTGGATGAAGAGTCAGATAGGTCGTGAGAGTTCAAGTGCTGAGGGAAATGTACTCGGGAAATCCTATGGTTCGAGTGTTGAGAGAAATGTACTCGGGAAGGGGAAACCTTTGGTGTGGAAGTGGACCAGTCGACTGGGGCTTAGGAAGTCAACTGGTATATGCCACAGAAAGATCAGTCGATTGCTAATGGGGCAGTCGACTGGTGGTGGCTGGAAATTCGAACGTTAGTCTTGCAACGGTCAAATTTAGGTGGGATCAGTCGACTAGTAATGGACCAATCGACTGGTAACGGGTTTCTCAGCCTTGAGCACTATTTAAAGGGGCTCGATTTTGGCTGAGAGTTCTTGACGAAATTGGCTTTGGTTAGAAACCAATTAGAAGTCTTTGTGCTCAGAAGTGTCGTTCGGGTTGTGACTGTTGGGACCGGGTGCATGTTGACATGGATACGGGTTCGTAATTTTAAAAAATAATTACGTGCAGCGGAAGAATTAGCATAAATAATTTCTCAAATTATTTTTAACCACGTATCTAGCATGCAACCTTATGATGTGTGGACATGATCATAAATTAAAATTTTGCAGAAAGTAAACTAATTTACTCGATACCTCGCGTAACTCGAAGTAAGGGACGAGATCCAACCGTAGCGTCCCTTGGAAGCTCCGCCTCTATTCGCGTCCTGGCCGAGTTCTCTTCGGGATGTCTTCGCAAAGCCACGAGTTTCGTGCCGACAAGAACTACGAGATTCTCCAAAGGCACGACAAGAATTTCAAGAGAGAGAGATGGA